>PVKA01003475.1:22954-81079 GCA_004027165.1 Ctenomys sociabilis
CAAATATTCCTGGTATCGGTGCTGTAGCTCTTAAATACAGTCCTCTCCTCTTGTCTCCTCCCCTTCCCTCTCCTCTCCTCTCCTCCCCTCCCCTCTCCTCTCTCCTTTCTTCTCCCTTCCCCTCCCCTCCCTTCTTTTTTCCTCTCTCTCCTTTTCTAAAATGGATGTCACTATCTGTGATAGGCTCAATTTCCCAGGATTGCACTGATAGGCCACTACAAATTGGCTGGCTTTTTAACTGTAAAAGTTTATTGCCTCACTGTCCTGGAGGCTTGGAGTCCAGTAGCACGGTGTGTGCCTGCATGTCTGGAAGTAGCGGTGGTGGTTTCCCTGTTGAGTGTTATGAGAACATGTTTTATGCCTCTCTCCGTCCAGGGAATTGCTGGCCACCTTTGATATTCTTTGGCTCATAGGAACATAGTCCCAATTTCTGCTTTTGTCTTCACATGCATGCTCCCCAAGAACCTACCAGTCTGTGCCCAAGCTTGCCCCTTTTTGGAAGATAGTCCTGTGGAAGCAGGGTTCACTCCATTCCAGTAGAACCTTACTTTAACTAATGACAGTTACTACAATGCTACTTTTAACTAAGGTCACATTCTGTGACCTAGGTGGTTTAAGACTCTGACATCTGAAGTCTAGATGATGCAATTTTATCCATAACAGTGACTCACCTTAAAGACTTGGGAACCTCTGGTCGCAGTATAGAGGTGTAGGGATGGTTAGCACTCACCAGCTTTCCTGACTGGCTGTTGTGTAGCTCTGTGACTCCCATCCTATGATCTCCTTGTGCTGCTTTAAGGCCCACCCACCACCCTCCCTGGAGATCACCTATCTGTTTTTTCCTTTCTCTGTCCCAGTGACCAAGACAAGGCCTTGCACATAGCAGACACTCCATAAATATTCATTGAGTGAATGGATATGCTGCTTTATTTAATCTTCAGATAAGTCTTGGAGATGAACACTATTATCTTGTAGAGATTTTAATAAAGAAAAAAATGCTTAGTTCATACTCAGAGCTACTGTGTTTGACCTGTGGGTTTTCTGGAATATTCCACCTTCACAATTCTGAACTAAGAGAGGTTACCTAGGGGATGCTGGGAGTGTCTCATTTCCAGAATGCTTCCTGATGAGTTCTGTTAAATTTTGGATCAACTGTCTAAGGATGCAAATATGAGAGTAGAGAGGGCAGGTAGTCTTGTCCTGGGATTTCATGTTTCACAGTGAAGGAACACAAGGAGCCCAAATGTTTTATTATCTCTAATTCAGTGGGTCCATGCATATGTATATAATTAGAATTATACAATGCCTGGAATTTGCTTCGAAATTGGAGGAAGCAATGAATGTGAGCTAAGATGAAACAGAATTAACCATGGTTTAATAGGGAGCAAAACTGAGAAACTAGAGTGTGGAAACGCATTTTGTATTTCCTTCTAACTTTGTATGTTTTGAAAATAATTTAGGTAGGATTATAAACATAACAAAGTACTACTCAGCCATGAAGGAGGATAAATTAGAGCCGTCTGAGGAAAATGAACACCCCGAGACCATAATGCTAAGCGAAAGAATTCAGACCCAGAAGGGTAGGTATCACATGAATTTCTGATATAAGAAACTGAAAGTATAAATAACTGGAAGAGAAAAATAAAAGATACATAATTGGCAAAGGGAAGGTGGACTTTTGGTAGGTGGGAAGAAGATCTAGGAAGGAGGAAGGGGGAGGAAAGAGAATGGAAAGAAGAGGAAGGAAAGAGAACTGGGGTGAGATATGTATGTGTATTGATCCCCACGCTGAATATGTCATGTCTTGCCAAGATGTAATACAAACAAAATGCTAAAAAAAACCAGTAAAATGGAAGAATATGTGCTTATAACCTAAAATAGATGAGTTAACTTTTTAGAAATATATGAATGCATATTTGTGGCTGAAATACATGACATATGAGATTTGCCTTACAATAATTTAAAGTGGGGGATATGTAATATTGACCCTACTGCGTTGATTTGTAAAACTATTTAAAGAACACATGAGCATTCTTTCCATTATTTTCTCTGCCTTTTGACATTTAAAATACTTTATAATAAAAAAATTTTAAACAGAGAAAAGAAAAAGAGGAACCGCTTCGTAAAACTTATTCAATGAAGCAACTTGTTAGCCAACACACAGAAGGCAGATCAATAAGAAAATTTAGAGGCCAACCTCTAATTTCTTATTTTTTTTTTTATGTATTTAGTACAGGGTCTATGGGGTCTCAGTACGCAGATTGGACTCGGAGTGATCCTTCTGTTTTCAGTCTCCCAAGCACTGGGATTACAGGTACGTGCCAACACACCCAGTCTCAATCACCATCTCAGTGTGCCCTAGGGGTGAGGCCTACATAGCTTGCTGGGGATTGAATCCCAGTCCCCGAGTGTGCCTAAGCACGTGCTTTAATCCGCTGAGCTATTTGGCCAGCCCTAGAGACCAATCTCATTGATGAATGTACAGGCAGAAGTGCTAAATCCAATGCAAATCAAATGTTAGGAAGCCACATTCAACAATGTTTAAAGGGCAAAATAAAAGATAGATAATAGGAAGTGAGGAGATGGATTTCCCTATAGGGGAGAGGGATCTAGAGCAGGTGGAGGTGGACAGAGTGGAGAAGAAAGAAGACAAAAGAAAGCTTAAGGTGCATCAGGTCCACGTGCCAAGTTGATTGCAAGGAATGTGAACATTGTTTGACCAACACGTACTAATAAATAAAATGCTCTGAAAAAAAAAAAAAAAAACCCAGTGCATAAAAATACAATATGGCAAAGGGATTCAAGGCTAGCTCAATGTTAAAAATTATTAATGTTAGTGATGGACTTCTGTCTCTTCAAAAGATGCTGCAGTGCCAAGCCCTAATTCCTATGAGGTTGAGCTTATTCGGAAGAATTCTTTGCAGATGATCAGTTCAGGAGAGCTCATCAAGGTTGAGGCATGATGACTGGTTTCTTTCTAAAAAGAAGAAATGAGAGCCGGCCAAATAGCTAAGTGAATTAAAGGGCCTGTAAGCATGGGCAGGGTCTAGCAGGTTGATCCCTGAGCCTGCCATGCTGGCCCCACCCCCAGGGCGTGCTGAGATGGGGATCAAGACTGGGCCTGGTGGCGCGCGCCTGTAATCCCAGCAGTTAGGAGGCTGTAACCAGGAGGATCACTACGAGTCCAGTCCAGTAGTAAGACCCTGAACACCCTGTAGACCCTCCCCTAAGATACAGAAAAAATGTAAAAAAAAAAGGAAGAAATGTAGCAAAGACAGACTCACATTGAAAAAAACTGATGGGAAGACCTAGGGAGAAACTGGCTGCCAGTGAACCTCGGCATCCTTGAGACCACCAGTACTAGGGGAGAGGCCTGGAGCAGATTCTCCTGCGCAACTGGTGCCGCCCCCAGAGGTAGCACAAACCCCCATCCATCACCCGGATGTTAGGCTCCTAACCTCTAGAACTATGACAATACATGTTTGTGATTTAAGTCCCTTCCTTACCCCGAATTCACTCTGCTCTGCTGTAGCAGCTCCAGGAAACTGGTGCACTGCACAGTACAATATTCGGTATGAATAAAGCAAGGAAACATGCGACCATCTCAACAGGTTTCAGAGAAACAGCCCATGTAATTGATGTACCCTTGTGATAAAACTACTGCTAGTGAGAATGAAACAACCTTTGGCAAAGTTGGGCATGGAAAGGAATTTTCTGAACTGCATAAGGCATCTTCACCAAGAAGAAAAATTGAGGCAAAAGCTCTGCTCCGTGCAGGTGGGCTCACAGGGGCTGCCGGGGGAGCTGCTAGCTGTGGCAGGATGGTGGCTCCCCATCCTGCGTTTTGTGCACCTGTTCGGTGAAGTCTCTTAGAAGCCAGTCTCAATTGTTTTTTTAAAGATTTCCAACCTCTTTGCACAGAAGGACAGTTGAATAAGAGTTTAGAGATCCAAACATGGGAATCCGCCATATGCTGGAGAAGCCTGTTTACCCCTGTTTGCAAAGATCAGCACTTTGCACATTAACTACGATGGGCGCAAGGCTCGGAGGCCCTTCCCTAGAGACACACTCTTGCACAGGAGGGTTAGCTGTGGCGTGGTTCACAGTATCGAAACATTAGGAAAATCCCACATGTCTACTTGCTCTAAAAGGTATAAATAAATTGTGATATATTCAACAATGAATACTAAATATGTGCAAAATGCATGGCCTTATGAATACACATGTAAATATGAATGAATCTCAAATGTATAATGTAGAGGAAAACATCAACTAGCAAAAGAAGACATAAAGTCTGCTTTCATCCATAGAAGGGTCAAAATCAGGCAAAATTTAATAATGTTTCATTTAAGGGAACACACACACACACACACACACACAATTTGTCATAAGGCCATAGTATTCAGTATGTATCTAAATTACCTTTAGGGCTTTGCAATAACTCAGATTTCTGGGTCTTTTCTCCAGAGTCTCCAATCCCATAGGTCTAAGAATGGGGCTTAAGAATCTGTATTTCTAGGGCTGGTGAGGTAGCTCAGCAGACTAAGCACCTGCTTAAGCAAGGGCAGGGACTGGGGTTCGATCCCGGGCACCACATGCCTTGCTGGCCCTGTCCCCAGGTATGCAGAGCTGGTGACAGAGTCTGGGCATGGTGGTGCACCCCTGTAATCCCAGCTGGGGAGGCTGAAAACAGAGAGATCACTATGAGTCCAAGCTGCACAGTGAGACCCTGCACCAAAATAGATAAATAAATAAATAAATAAATAAATAAATAAATAATAGAAAAGAATCTGTATTTCTAAGGAATGCCAGGTAGTGGGCCAGGGGTCAAAGCAATACATGGGAACAGTAGTTGGTAGACAGTGGTTGGTCTGGTGGAAGAGAGAGGTGAGATTAGGAATGAGTACCTAGAAGGCTTTACAGTATCAATGATGTTCTATCAAACTGAGTGATGGGGACACAGGTGGTCTTTTAAAAAATCATTCCTTAAAATATATGCATGCATAGCTGTCATGCTTTTGTAAATACAATCTATTTAAAAATTTAACACAGCAAAACAAAAAAGGGATTCATACGACCCTTCCACTTCCCACTAACTTTGCTCAGTTGAATCATCTCCTAGAATAAGAAATGAGTCACAGACATCTGGGCTAGCCTGAGGAAACGAAGCCAGGCCAAAGGGGGTGGGAAGAGGGAAATCATCCACCAGACACCATCCATGAACTGTCGACTGAGCCTCGTGGTGGCGTACCTATTAACACCCCATTTTGCAGATAAGGAAACTGAGGAACAAAGTGAGAAGTAACTCTCACCACGGCAGCATGTGATGGGGTGAGGGTTCGAGCCTAGCTCCTGCGGTTGCCTGCCCATGCATAATCACCACATCAGTTTTCTGCTGTTGTCATCAATGCCTGCAGCTGGTGTTTTATAAAGAAAAGCACCCAGTTCTGGAGGTTCAAGGTCACGGTGCTGGTACTGCCACAGCTCAGCAAAGGCCTTATGATGGAAGTCTGTGTGAGAGCAGCAGACCACATGGAGAGACTGGAAGCCAGAGAGCCATAGGGGTCCCGCAAGAACCAGCTTATACCTTCTTAGGCATAAGCTCCAATGACCAATGACCTAAGGGCCTCTCACTAGATCCCACCTCTTAAAGGTGCCACCATCAATTATTACAGGCACAACCTTGTGCCCACAACCTGCTCCCCAACCTTGCAATACATGAATCTGAGGAGGACATACTGAAACCCTTTCCAAGTCAAAGCAGTCACCAAACAAGCATTGTTCAAGGTCTTGCCCACTGAGCTCCTGCATTCACATTGTGGGAGGGTTTTTGTCCATCAAATTCCCAATCTTCCGGGCAGGCAACTGTGTTAGATTTTATGCAGGCAGGCTGTGTGGGGCCCTCGGCGATGCTCGTGTATGAAGCCAGAAGCAGGGAAGACAACAGAACTCACAAGGTCATCAGTTAGCTTGACTGTGTGTACCTGTGAGAAGAGGACCAGCATGTTCTTGCAAATGTGCACATGCCAGGTGGGGTAGAGTCAGTGTGGAAGGAGGGAGAAAATTATCAGCCAGGGAAGCCAGGTCTAAAATCTGAAGACAGTGGTGATGTCAACAAGGGAGTTATTTTTCCCCCATCTTGTACAACAAAGTACCTTGACTTAAAAGGGTTGTAATAATTAGAGACATGCAAACGTCCATCTCATCACATTTTTCACTTAGGAAAACACAAACCTTGAGGCTCTGTTTGTAGCTCATGAGCCAGCTCCTTTTGCCCATGTTCAAAAGAAGACAACAAAATCAGGAGAATTGTGTTGAGCGCTGCAGCCTTGGTGCAACCTGGCACAGGGCAGCTGGAAAAGGATACATGAACAGGAAGCTCAAACCTCAACCCTCCCAGATGGGAGACTTCCTTTGCTAGCAGGAGGCACTGGCTTCTGCTATGACTACAGAATGAGGTTTGATCATTTGCATTTTTAAAATCTGTTACACTTACCCAAGTGCTTGCACCACGGCCTGCGAGAACAATAAAAAAAAAGAAAAAAAGATTTGTTGGTGTTTTCAGGATGTAAGAAAGAGGTTGTATTCAGAAAGAGACTCTCGGTTTGGTGCCCCAAAAGATGGACAGAGTCCCTGACTACTGAAATGGTTTATGGGAGGGAGGAGGACCTGGCCCCTCCTGGTTTGAGAAAGCTCTTGTGGTTGCTGCTTCAAAAGGGGACTGTGAAAAATTGTTTTTATCTTACTTATGAGCAGTTTTTTTGCCTTGTACTCAGTACTGACTTTTGACTATAAGCTGTATGATTTTTAAAGGTAGGTGGCTGTGTGATGTCTCTCTGTTATTTATTCATCTATGAGAGATTTTGTTGTGGTTAATGATCAGATCCACAGGGAAGCACCAAAGTTAGAGGTTCATGTCCTCATATCACAAGGACTGATTTCATAAAAGGCTTCAGGGTCACGAGACCCCAGAGAGAGCTGCAGGGAAGGTAGAGAATGATTTCAACTTGGCCGTTCAGCCGCATCTGTCTTGTGTTCCTCTCCTGCCAGACAACTCATGCTTTTTCACTAAATCTCTGAATTTGTAGATGGGGTCTGAGATGTGATAGCTAACATCTCAGGCTCAGTCAGGCCGGGGCTGATCCAAAAGCCATCACCATCAACAACAACAGAAAGAAGAAATAGGAAATATTAATCTGTGATTCTTTAGTAGTTTCAGAATTTCCACATTTAATCCAATCCACATTTTATTCAGCCTGATCAGCAATATTTTTGAACCGTTTTGAGGCCCTAGACAAGTTATTTCATATCTCTAACTCCAGTCTTTCCTATCTGTGAAATTCTTCCTTGGACTCCCTGTGTATAACAAAACATTAAATAAGAAAAAAAAATGACCAAATTCACAAGAACTTTGAGCTTTGGGGGCCTTGCTTTTTGAAGAAAGGAGCTCTAATGAAAATTGAATATTATTTGGATTCAAACATGAGTCTTGCGTATGCTTTAGTTTTAACCATGGCAGAATGAATGATGGATTTATCACATACAGAATAGTTATTAAGTGTGGTCCAGTTCTAGGAGAGCATAACATGTATAGATAAAAAGCTAAATTCAGATTGCTAGGAATTTAGAGGCCTGGCTATTTCCACTGCATCTTTGAACTTCTGTCATCATCAGGAGGACAAATCCTGCAGAATCCACTGGCCTCAGGAGAAGATGAGTGACATCTGGGACACAGTCATCCCACCTGACTCCAGCCTAGTCAGCCAAGATCAGACCCATGACAATAATCCACAGGCAATCGCCGGGCGTGGTGGCGCATGCCTGTAATCCCAGCACTCGGGAGGCTGAGGCAGGAGGATTGTTGTGAGTTCGAGACCAGCCTGAGCTACAAAGTGAGCTTAAAGCCAGCCTGAACTGCATAGCGAGACCCTGTCTCAAAAAGACAAAAAAAAAAAAAAAAAAAAAAAAAAAAAAAAAAAAAAAAAAAAAAATCCACAGGGATTATTGCTCTAAATCACTGATGTTTGGGGTGGTTTGTTATGCAGCCATTATGTACCAAAAACTAACTGATATAGAGACACAATTTAATTAGAAAGCTCATTTTTTTTACTCTATAAAAATTATATGTTCTTCAAATCATCTGGAACTCACTATCTCATTTATTTCCTGGGCAGATACTGGGGAAGTTGGTCTTATGTCTACTTCATTAGTAAGATGGCCAAGCTTCGTCACTGTAACCAAGAATTCAAGATTATGGTCTGTGAAAACTCTTTGTAGTTGTTGTTCAAAAAATAAGAGGAATATTAGGAATTATTGTCTTTCTGTACACTTATTAACAGTTTCCTTGGGCTGGGAGATGGCTCAATGGAATAAGTGCTTCCTTGGCAAGCGCAAGGGCCTCAGTTCAACCCCTGGTTCCAAAAAAATAAAATAAAATAAAATCCTGAGGGGACTTGACCGACCTTATCAGATACAAAAGCTACATTTCTTGTTACATAGGTCTTGCTTTATCTTGGTCTTAACCATTCAGCAAAAAAGTATAAAAATGAAGTATTAAAAGTAAAGCCATATTAATATGCTGAGCTGTAAAAGGCTCAAGTCAACAACTTCTGACATTGCCAGACATATGGAAAACCCAATACTATTATGGACTACTGAACTATTTTGGAATATTTTGCTGAATTCACATACCTATAATATTTAAATGACACAACTAAACAAAAAAGGGGATACAAATGAATGACCATTTTGTATCTGTATATTCAAAATAGTTACAATAGATATACAGCTACATTATCTTAATTTAATGAATAGAGATTTGTTCTAATAGTGTTGTAAACAGGATATCATGTCTGCATCTTGTACAATGAATAACCACTAAGACAACAATATGAAATATATTAATTATCGAAACTGTCCTATTAATTTGATTTGAAACTGTCTCATTGCTATTTGTTTCTCAATAAAATTATGGGAAAAACGTTTCCTTGCTTTAAATTCTGTGACATTTAACATAGCTAGAGATACATGTCCATGTTGAGCTCCTTATATGGAAAGGTCTGTGGGGTTTTTCTACTGTAGTCCTGTGTCCATGTGATTCAAACACTGTTGACGGACCATCCATGGTCACTGATGCAAGATCAGCCCATCAGAAATGGCCAGTGAGTCGTTTTTATTATTTTATTGAGAGTTTGATTTTTATTCCATGAAAATTTGATTTATGACTTAGATTTTTTTTTTTTTTTTTTTTTTTTTTGTCTTTTTGAGACAGGGTCTCACTATGCAATTCAGGCTGGCCTTAAGCTCACTTTGTAGCTCAGGCTGGTCTCGAACTCACAACAACCCTCCTGCCTCAGCCTCCCGAGTGCTGGGATTACGGGCATGCGCCACCACACCCGGCATGACTTAGATATTGAAAATATTTCCTTACGGACGGTCATATGGGCTTGGTGCTGCTTTATGTAGCCATGTATGGATAGAGAAAAAGATACGGGAGAGAGAAATTGGAAGGAGGGAGAGAACAAATGCACATATAATGTGGAGATTAGAGCCACACTGCTCATCCAGAGAAATGCAGGCAAGGAGTTTGATTCCCAGTTGGAGGCTGGGTTTCAGTGTCCCTCTTGCAATGCTTTAAACTCTCCCTTTCTGTTGGTGTGAGTGGGCTTCAAGATTTTTACTGAAAAAGAGCTTCAGTCACTCAAGAGCCTAGTTCAGGGACTCATGATTTATAAGTGGCAGCTATAGGTTGGCTTGTTGCTCAGATCACAAACAAAAACCCATACACTGAAGTCCTGACTCCCAGTACCTCCGTGTGTAACTGTATTTGGAGACGGGGCTAGAAAGAGCTAATCAAAGTCATATCAGGCCAGAAGGGTAGATGCTACTTCAATATGACAGGTTTGCTCATCAGAAAAGAATGTTAGGACACTACTGTAGACAGAGGGACATTATGAGAAGACTCAGGGAGAAACTGCTATCCACAAACTTAGGACAGAGCCTCAGGAGGAACCATCTGGTTGGGCTGCTGGCCTCCAGACTGTGAGGAAACAGGTATCTGTCGCTGAGGCTCCTGGTCTGTGGGTCTTAGTCCTGGTGGCCTTGGCCAATGAACGAAGTGGCTGACTCTTGATTTCTGCAGGATCAAGGATGTTTTTCTTCTTAGAAGATGTATTTTCATGAAATTGTGTCACTACCAGGCACTATTCAATGGAAAATGGGAGGGGAAAAATTTTAAAAAGTTAAAGCAAAATAAAAAATAACCACTGAAGGGAAGATGGAAATATATTTATGTCTTATCAAATCCAGAGACAGAGAGATATTGAAGAGGAGAAAAACTTGGTGCAGTGTTAGTGAGCTAATAAGCCCATTGAAGGCACACAGCAAATTATGAATTTCACCACTGACTCTCTTCGTTCAATTGCTTATTGTGGATGCATTAATTGGCATGAACAGTACAGCTGTAGGAGGACAGAATTCCTCAGTAGGGAGGAAAAAGAGTCACACTTACTGACAGCCAACTGGGCTGCTGTGTTGCCTCTGTCCTATCACCCTGCCCTCACAAGGAGCCTGGATAGAAGGTTCCATGGGTACCTGTGTCTCATGCCTGTCATGAAGGAACCAAGGTTCTCGGATGGGCGCTATTTTGTTCCAGGGGCCCAAGATTCCAGGGTGGGCTTTGACACCAGGGCCAGTGTGCGTTGTCTTATTTTCCCATATCCATCCCCTGCTCTTTGTGTAATGACACAGCCTCATTTTCCTCCACCATGCTTGTGCCTGCAGTTTTTTTCCCACAGACTTTGAGGAGGGCTGGCTCTGCAGCTTTCCATTAGTGTGGGTGTCTCAAATCTCTGGCTGACGTGAAGTGCTTGGTCAGGGATGTGCGTGGAGTTCAAAGCTCTTCTATGTGTATCACTAACACTTTAGCAGAATCAAAGAGGTTTCAGAGCCCATTTCTTCTATCACCAAGCCTACAGTCCCTAGAGTACTTGTGTGGGATGGCCTGCTCCAGGTTTCCCCAAGGAGGGAGACCACTACTCTTATTATCTCAAGAATTCTCCTCCCTACCACCTATTGTGGAGTTGCGTTTCCCTACTGTAATCCATATATGTCCAGTACCCCACCCCAAAGGTCCTTCGCTACATTTTCCTCAACCTACAATTTTCTTTGTCTGATCTGACCCATGTTACTACCTCTGAAGTCCAAGTCTAAACTCTGGTCACCAGTTTGTAGAATCCTTTTATTTCTGACTCCCCCTTTAAGTCTACTTTCCTATTTCCTCTGTATAATGCAATTTGAAAACTACTAAAATGTATTCTATATCCCACATTGGAGAGATGGGTCTACATTAAGTGTTCAGAAGCCTTCCACTACAACAGCATCTTTCACATCTTTTTAACATTATCCTTCCTCTGAGGAGTTATTTAAACATCTTTTTTCCCATTCACAGCCCATCCCATGAAATTTTAATATTACAGGTACACTGAACTCTACTACCTGTTTATATCCTGTTGACTACTGGAAAGACACAACACTAATTCTAACTCTCTCCTTCGCAACATTATCCTCATTGAGAAGGAGAGACAGACAGACTGACTGGCTAAGAGACAGAGAGACACAAAGAGACAGAGAGACAGAGAAAGACACAGAGAGACAGAGACAGAGAAAGGAAGAGACAGTGAAAGGGATAGAGAGAGACACAGAGAGAGTGAAAGAGACAGATAGACAGACACAGAGAGACAGAGTGAGAGACACAGAGACAGAGACAAAGAGACAATGAGACAGAGTGAGACAGAGACAGAGTGAAAGGAACAGAGACAGAGAGACAAAGAGACAGAGAGAAACAGAGAGAGACAGAGTGACACAGACAGAGACAGAGAGAGACAGAGAGATGGAGACAGAGACAGAGAGTCAGAGACTTAATGATAGTAACATGTTTCTTAATTATTCTGTATTTCATAATAGGCTGCAGCAAATCCAGTCCTCCAGAAGCAAGTCTGACAATTTGTGCTCCGACATACTGAAAGACATTAAACACTTTCATTTGCTCCTAGCACATTAATGGGCATGAGAGATAGACTTATTCCGGCTTACTGTACTATTCTTTGAAAAATGATGGAAGTTGCTTTTTTAAATTAAGGTGGCAATACCACTGATAATTTAAACATTCAAGGCATTCCAAAATGCTGTGATTTGTAACACTGGTTTTAATTAATGTCTGCAACCTGACTGTGAAAATTGGGACCTGTAATTTGTGACTTACAGTAACTGCTAGTGTTTATTAACCTAGCAGGTCAAATTCTGGTTTCATGGTCTTTCATATACATATATATCATCATCCTATTAAACTCCAAGTTGCAAGCCAACGCAAGAGGGAGTAATCAGCCCCAGGTAAGGTGCCGCCTTGGGAGACAGAGGTGACAGCCGTGTGGAGGAGCCCCTTCCACATCCCCGCTGGCCTCGCTCCCTTAGCTCCCGCTCAGCCTGGGCCACTTAATTTCTCCTTTGCTCTCTGCTTGCTGGCAGCTCCATTACCGTGTGGTCATCCTTCTCATCCCACACAGAGAGCCTCTTGTTTTCAAATTGAATTCTGGAAACACTTCTGGGGCTTCCTCCCACCTCGCCAGCTTCAAGCCTCTTGTTTGAGAGGCCATTTATCTGAAGTGTCCCGATGCGCTAGGCCACGCAGAAGGCCTCGGGTCACAGTGAGAAGGGCATCAGCGCCATCGTTGGCTCTCACCCTGCCAACCTCTTCTCCTGCACATCTCATTTACTGTCCCTTATCCAGCATATGAGGGGCCAGAAGTGTTGTTCAGGTATCAGATTTTTTCACATTTGGGAATATTTTATGCACGTGATGTGATATCTTGGGTGGAGAACCTAAATCTGAGCATGATTCCCACATGTTTCATATACACCCATGGCCTGAAGGTAATTTTAAATGTTGCTTTTTGCACCTGTGTTTTATTTATTTATTTTTTTCTTTTTTATTTTATTGAAGTACAAATGTCAATCAGACAGTTTCAAGACACCTTAACCATACAGATTCGATAAATCAATATATTGCAAACTGTTTTCATAACGTTTTGGTATTGTACAAGGTGCATACATGATATTATATTTACAGATATTATTTTAGCAGATATCTCTTATCAGTGAATTAAGAGTGTAGCTGCTTGCTTTTCTTTTTTTATACCTGAATTACATCAAAAATTCAATAATTATTTTCCTAGTGGATGACCATAGTACTAGAAGCCGACATAATATCCTGTCCAACCACCATTAGTGCAGATCTTGCCTCTCATAGAATTATGTAGAAGCACAGCATTATCTATCCCAACTGTACTGTCTATACACACACATCATGATTTTTTCTTTCTACATCCCTTCCTTAGTCTACATCTGTCAAAAGGGGCACTCCATTGACATTCCACTAACTTAGGTGCTTGAACTCGACACCACAATCCAACACAGTCCAGCATTCTACAACCATAGTGTTCTATGCACCTGTGTTTTAATAGCGACCCCTCACAAGGTGAGATGGCGAACTTTCCCCTCATGGCATCCTATCAGTCTGCAATACATTTTGGACTTAGGGTTTTCACATTAAGGATTTTTTTCCCCAATATTTAATTGAGAAACAAATAGCAACGAGACAATTTCAAAACAAATTAGTAGGACAGTTTCAATAATTAATACATTGCATATTGTTTTCTTAGTGGCTATTTGTTTTACAAGATGCAGCTATGATATTCTATTTATAAACACTATTAGAACAGTTTCCTGTATTCATTGCATTAAGAGAATGCAGCTGTATATGTATCTTAACTATTTTGAATATACAGATACAAAATGGTCATTCATTTGTATTCCCTTTTCTGTTCAGTTTTGTCAATTAAATATTATAGGTGTGTGAATTCAGTAAAATATTCTAAAATAGTCCAGTAGTCCATAATAGTATTGGGTTTTCCATATGTCTGACAATGTTAGAAGTTGTTGACTTGAGTCTTTTACAGCTCACCATAACAATATGGTTTTATTTCTTATACTTGAGTTTTATACTTTTTTGCTGGACAGTTAAGACCACGATAAAGCAAGACTGATGTAACAAGAATTGTAGCTTTTGTATCTGATAAGGTCAGTCAAGTCCCCTCAGGATTTATCCTGAGACCCTGTACCACAGTTTGTAGATCCTTTGTATCAGCCATGTGGATGAGTCACGGTCATTGCTTGACCAATTTGCTTTCTATGAAAGCCTGAGAGAGAATGTTTTCTCTCCATGTGGCTCTCAAATTGGGGCGAGGCACAGTACAGTCAGTAACGGTCAGGCAAAGATGTTTGATCTCTATTAACTACCCTAGTCCTTGCAGCCTCCTATAACAGGCCTCACTCAGGCAGCAACCCCAAAGTATGTGACACATCCAGCGGAAGCAGCTGCTCTTGTCTGGCCTAGTTGCAGGTACCTGGGAGATCAGTACCTATCACGGCAAGGTTGGGCAAAACAGGTGTTGGACAATCCAGTTAATCTAGAATCAGAATGATAACCGTGAGGGTCTTTCAGCAGCCGAGATATTATGGAGAGGGGCTAAATATATGCTATGGCCCTGAGTGAAGACGCAGCAGGGGGCCAGATGCACATACCTCTGCGGTGGCTGACTCCCAGCTTTCACTCCCTATTAGCCAGTGGCCTAGGCAAACTTCCCAGTCTTTCAAAGACTCTTTTGTCTCTGGAAAAAAATAAATAGAACAGCATTCCACTGCCACGTGGTGACTCGAGAATGCATACCTAAGAGGAGCGTAAAGCCATGCCTCCTGCTGGTCACACAGTCCACATGAATTACTGATATTAGTATGGGAGTTTTCTATTAATTAAACATGTTTAGCATCTGCTCTGTACAAGACTATGGTGGTGGACTGGGGGGATCCACACAGGTGTTCAGTGTTCTGTGCTTGGTTTAATGCTCTATGATTGATACCTTAAAAACAAACAACCTTATATTTTCGTTTTTCACTGTGCTCCACAAATTATCTAAGCAGCACTTCCACCTCCTACCAGATGACAGGCTCTGTGGAGGCAGATTCTAAACCTATTTTGCTCATCACTGTACCTCTAAGCAATGGAGGTGCACAATGAAGAGTTATGGAGCATGAGCGAGGTGATGGCTTGCAATGCAGGCAACACTGAGAACAGGGACAGAAGTCTCTGCCCTGGACACAGGAACTGGGGTTAAATGTCTCAGAAGAGAGTAAACAGGAGAATGGTAGCGACACCAAAACTCATGCTTAATTTCATTTTGCTTGTGGCAAAGATTAACCTATTTCCTAAAATCCTACCATTTCTGAGTTTTATTAAAAATGTGTGATGAAATACATGTAAATGCATGGGAAAATATACATATCATTTTTAAGAACATGGATAAGAAAAACAGGTTGGGTGAATGGGAATAAAAAATAGGGCTGTAGTTTTTTTGTTGGTTGGTAGGACTATTTCTTTCTAACTCTGCAATGGTGGAAAAGCCCTCCAGTACAAACGTGGGGACTTTAAGAGCTCCAGTCATTCATTTGGTACAAACTATGCAGGACTGATACATGCAAAGCACTGTGTCCTTTGTGCATAGGGACAAAGAGCTGTGCTCATGACTGAGATAACATTAGCTGTGACTCAACCCTAGGGTACAAAGGTTTTGGCAAGGATGTGTATTTAAGTTGGCTTTTCGTTCATGAACTTGGTCTTGCTTTTCTCAGCCGAATAAGTGGAGATCATAGTTCTACTTGAAAGGTTGCTGTAGATGAACAGAAGTGGTACTTGGGACAGTCTTGCAAAGGATTCCTAGTTGCCATGCACACAGCAAGTAGCTTCATCTCAGGTGCCTTTGCTGCTCCTAGCAAAGGTTCTCTACCCAATGGTGGCTTCCCTTGCCCTGTGGACTCATTAAGACAATGATATGACACATTCTTTATCTTCCCCCAGGGTACCTGCATGTTTGTGTGTGGTGGGAAAAAATTCTTGTTAATTGTCTTCTAGAAATAACCTGATTTATGTTTAGCACCATAGTACATTCAATTCTGATTCCATGGGAAGATGGAAATTGTTCAAAGAGCCTCAACATGAGCAGTTAAGGCTGAACATATGTGATAGCTTTTCTTGGTATAAAGTCTTCTTTAAATCATGGAGGTGCATGAAATTACATATAAATTTTGTTAAAACCCATTGTAATAGCAAAGGCAATAATTTTTGATGTGATTGTATGTTGCATGGCTAAGATTTCAATCAGTTATAGGTAAAGGACATCAAATTATAAATATCTAGTATGTATTTTCAGTTGTCCATCCATTCATCCTTCCATCCATCTGTCCGTCCATCCACTCATTCATCATCCATCTATCCATCCATCCATGTACCCATCCATCCATCCATCATCCATCCATCCATCCATCCATCCATCCATCATCCATCCATCCATCCACCCACCCACCCACCCATCCATCCATTCATCCATCTCTCCATCTACCTACCCATCCATCTCCGTGCCTTTCTTGGGACACTGATAAAAAGAAGTCTGTCTACACTGGGTGGGACCATGATTCAAACTTGTCATCTCTGAATTAAAAGAAATCACATCCAAGGGAGGTGTCAATCTAGATAACTCCAAATCTGAGACACTTGGCAGTGGTTCCCTTTGCAGAATTACATCAGGCTAGTTACTTTCATAATGACAAGGAAATGGAAATAGAAATGAATGTAAAGAACAGACCACCACTTGCTGGTAACTTTCACTAGATAGTATCCTCCATTGTCTACAAATTGGAGCTTGAAATTGCAGCCCTGTTTTTTCCATGGTGCCATCTTTGATGAATTACATAATTATCCTCTGTCTGTTTCTTCCTGAGGCATGAGGATGTTATGGGGACATGTGAAATGAAATTGGATTATTTGGGGGAAAGATACACATCTTCCATGTTGAGGACTGTATTTCTCTATCTCTGGCAGGGGCTAGAGTAAACTAGTTGCTCCTGCAGCCTGCAGGGATTAGGGACAATTGTAAGGAAGCATCTTACTTTCTCCATACAGGGACATTAGCCGTTATTTGGTGTACTGATGGATGGTCAGGTGGAGGAATAATGAGAGGGATGGATGGACAGATAATACAATGGACATTATAAGCAGATGTGCTTATGACTTGTTAGAAGTTCAACTTATCTGCCTCTCCTAAATGGACCACCATGAAACAGTTTTGGGATGTTGCCTCAACCCTTAGACTGTGGGGTCCCATGCATTTATGATTGTGAGGATGTGAAGGTGGTGTAATCAATTCTGTGCCTTTTCCTGATAATTAAATTATTATATGTGAAGAATCAAACCAATGCCCAAAGGACCAGAGTTTTGGCATCTTTGGATCTATAAGAGCAAGAATTTTCAAGGAAATGAGATGAATCCCTTCAGGAACAGTGATGTTGCCCCTCTCTGTATTTGGGTGAACTTCTTTCCATCCCAGTAATTTGAAATAAGGAAAGATATCTGGGCTACCACCTGGGCCCAAACTCAAACTTTGTATTATTTATGGGAAGGAAAACTTTTCTTTTTTAAATTTTTGTATTTTAGGGAAGGGTCTACAGGGTGTTCAGAGTCTCACTATTAGATTGGACTCATAGTGATTCTCCTGTTCACAGCCTTCAAAGAGCTGGGATTACAAGTGTGCACCACAGTGCCCAGTCTCATTTGCAGTCTCAGCATGCCCCGGGGGCAGGGCAGGCATGGAGGGCCCAAGAATTGAACTCACAGCCCCTGTGCCTGCTTGTAGGCACTTTAATCTGCTGAGTTATTTGGCTGGCCCCAAAAATATTTGTTAAACTAAAATTATTATTGTAAACAAGGCTTGGAGAAAACAACAGAATTACATGAAGATAAAATAATTTCATGGTATGAAATTTTCTAGGTATGTACAATAACCTAGAAATCCCTAACTGATGACCTTCTCTTCCCAAGATGGCCAGGGTCTAATCTCTGGGTCCTATGAATGTGGTATGTTATATGGCAGAAAGGATTCTACAGACATAAGTAAGGTTATGGACCTTCCAGTAGGGGGATTATGCTGGATCACCTTGGTTGTCTTGTCTAATTACATGCACCTAATGGGTAGTGCTCTGGCTGCAGCTAGAGTTAGCTGAAAGACGCTGAACCCAGCCCTGAAACTTGAAGAGAGAATATCTAGATAGTAGCCAGGAGCAGCAGCCAAGACCTAAGCTTCACTGCAACAACTGCAAGCAGCTGAATTTGACTAACATCAAATTCCTTCTGGAAGTAGAATCACACCTGGGGCCAACAGAAAAGAGGGCACTGCAGAGACGTTGGCTTGGACCTTGTGGGAGACTATCTGGAAGACGTAGCTGAGCTCACTGCACCCCAAATTTCATCAGTGAACTATAGAACAGCAGAGGTGTACCAGGTAAGTCCTTGAATATATGGTATTTTTGCAACAATAATAATAGAGAATTAATACAACAGGGAGGTTCTTCCAAATATTCCATAGCCAAAATGGCCTGGGGAAGATGCCTCACTGACCAGAATGGGCAGAAGAACAATCCGGGGCACACTGGTGGGGTACCAGTAGCCTTACAATATGCTGATTCAGATTGAATATCTGATATCTTACATGCTTGGAACCAGAAGTGTTTTGCAATTTTCTTCTTCTTCTTCTTTTTTTTTTTTTTTTTTTTTTTTTTTTTTTTTTTTTTTTTTTTTTTTTTTTTTTTTTTTTTTTTTTTTTTTTTTTTTTTTTTTTTTTTTTTTTTTTTTTTTTTTTTTTTTTTTTTTGGTATGGCCAGCTCAGCCTACCATAGGGGTGGGGCTGGTGTGGCATGTGGTGCTGACGATAGAACTTTGGTCCCTGTGTTTACCTAAGCTTGCCTAAGCAGGTGCTTTAGACTGCTGAGCTATCTCGCTAGCTGCTGGTTTTTTATTCTTGTTTTGGAATATTTTCATATAGTGTAAGGTACCTGGAGGATGAGGCCTACGTCTAAACATACAATACATTTGTTTCATGCATTATCTTACACACACAGCCTGAATATAATTGTATGTAATATTTTAAACAATTCTGTGCATGACACAAAGTTTCATGGCGTGGAATGTTCTACTTGAGACATTGCATACGTGCTCAGAGTTTCGAGTTTTGGAGCATATCAGAGTTGGGGTTTTTAGATCAGAGAACTTAAAAAATGCTTCTTAGGTACTCATGCCTCAGGACCTTTAAAAGGCAGCCTTTTTTTTAAAGTATTTAGTACAGGGTCTCATTACGTAGATTGGACTCATAGTGATCCTCCAGCTTGCAGCCTCCCAAGTGCTGGGGTTCCAGGTCCGCACCACCATGCCCAGTCTCAGTTGTAGTGTCAGCCACTCCGGGGGTGGGACCTGCATGGCCTACCTGGGGATGGAATTCAGGTCCTTGTGTCTGCCTAAGCAGGTTCTTTAGTCTGCTGAGCTATCTGGCCGGCCCTCGGGGCAGTCTTTTGTAAGGGCAAACTACTGTTCATAACATCTTTCTAAAAGTCGTCCAAGGGATATTCTTTGTAACTTGTAATTCAGTTGACAATTTTACAGTTGTACCTCTTGCTTACATTTATATATATATATATATATATATATATATATATATATATATATATTTTTTTTTTTTTTTTTTTTTTTTTTTTTTTTTTTTTTTTTTTTTTTTTTTTTTTTAGTATGGATGATGGAGCTAGGGTGGTACCCGGCCCTTTATTCTTTCTACACAGGTTGCTAAGTGGGCTGTGCTGGGCTCAAATCTGCAATGCTACTTGCGCATAATTCTATGAGAAGAAAGATTTGCACTACTAGTGCTTGGATAGGAGATCCTGTCTGCTTCTTGTACTATGGATAACCACTAGGATGATAACAATTTAAAAAGTATTAATTATTGAAACTGTATTATAAATCAGCTTTTAAAAAGATAGGTATACAGCTACATTCTCTTAATTCAATGAATAGAGGGATCTGCTCTAATAGTGTTTGTAAATAGAATATCATGTCTGTGCCTTGCATAACAAATAGCCACTACAAAAGCAGTATGCAATGTATTAATTATTGAATCTGTTCTACTAATTTGATTTGAAACGGTCTCATTGCTATTTGTTTTTCAATAAAATTATGGAAAAAAAAATCTGCAATGCTCCTGCCCCAGCCTCCCAGTGTGCAGGGGTTATAAGCAAAGGCCACCACGTCCTGCCCCTCTAACATCCCTCAAATTTCTGCTAGTCTGCATCCACAGTGCAGGAAGTGCTCTGCTCCTCAGCCCTGCCTTCCTCCCCGCCCCCTTTAGCAATAATCGCTGCATCCAGAAACCATCTCCAGGTCCAAACCAGGGTTCTTGGAGTTCAGAAGCTTTCCTGGCTGACACAGGGACGAGAGATGTTCGGCATTGCCAGAGTCACAGCCGAGCAAATGAAATTAGCTTAATATGTTTGTCAACCGTCAGCAGGCTCAGCCTCCCCAATTATCCCATCTAATTAGATTAGAAGCTGACAGCTGAGAGCATGCCCTTGTGACATTTCAGTTTGCCATGTGAAAACGAGGAACACGCCACCCCACTTGTTTACCTCGTCTCAACCCAGATCCTCTCCCGAGTTGTTACAAGAACTAATTTTGGCAATTAGTTGGCATCTGTAAAGCATCCGTTTTATCTTCTCCACCCAGTATAATAGCAGGGGGATGGGGACACGGGGCTTAAAGAAAATGCTCAGAGACATTTCATATAGATTTCTCCTGAACTCCCCAGATAAAATAATGAACGTCACCAGGTGTACCTGGCAGTTGGATCCGCTCAGAGTTGAAAATGGGCGCGCACACACACACACACACACACACACACACACACACACACACACACACACACCACCTGATTGAACTTAGAAATAAAGCTCCTGGCTCACATAGTAGACATTTTATGGGTTACAAGGTGTGGCCTGGAGGCTGTGCAGAAGACGGCAAATTTCCATTGTGACTTTCGAGGGGGAACGAAAAACTCCCTCCCTGCAGCCACCCTCAGTCCTAGCTCCGTGCCGGATGTTGCCAGAGATTTCATTATGACTCCTTGTAAGGACAGAGGGACAATTTACAGTGGGTACAAACCACCGTACAAGAGAGAACTTGAGAAACGGCTCTCAGAAAGACCTGTATTTCTCAGTCCGGAGCAGTTTCAAACAATAAATTTGAACAGAAGGCTCAACAAGGTTTTCGAACAGAGATTGAAGATGGTTTTCTCGTGGAGGTCCTTCCAGTTTTCAGTGACACTGGGCAGTGCCAAGGACAGGTGACCCATCTCTAGCTTGTGAGTTAATGCAGAGAAAAGCAGTGTGTTCAAATAGAGCAGCATTGGACTTGAAGGGAAGTGGAGGTGAGGTGGCCATCTGCACCAGACACTTCTAGAAAATTCCAGACTTTTAGAGGCTATAATTGGCGAAGCTGCATTATAAGGAGAACCTTGCCTTTAGGGAGGGAAAGAGTTTTTATATATTATACATTCTTTTTTTTTTTTTTTTTTTCTGCAGAACTGGGGATTGAACTCAGACCCTTGCCCTTGCCAGGGAAGTGTTTATTCTACTGAGCCATCTCCCCAGCTCCATATTATGCATTCTTCTAGTCACATAAAAGCCACAAAGATTGCAGCTATCTACCACTTAATTTACCTAAAATTCTTTAATGGCAATTCAGTTGTTCCTTCTTATTCAAATTTTAATTTTAAGTTATTGGTTAGATATGCTCATTATATTTTTCTAATATGTATGAAATAAGTACATATTTCTGCTGTGATCTCACTGTTCTTCCACATGCCCCTCATCAGCATGACATGTACCAGTGCTCACCAGCCTGTCACCATGAGACACAGGACACGGGTGAGTCTCAGGGCAGCCTAACGGCAGGAGTCGAGATGTAGCCCTGGAGATTCCTTCCAGCGAATACTAGAACAGCTCCAGAAAGAGAGCTTGGTGTCTGCGTGGTGCAAGACAGGGTGCTCTGAGGCCAAGACAGTGGTTTTCAGAAAGGAGTGCTGGTCGGACATGGAGAGCAATGGCAAACAGAAGGTTACTCTCCCGGGCATTGGCCTCATCCACCCCAAAATGTCATAGTGAGTTTACTTATGATGATTTTGCCTTCCCATCCTTCTGAGAGGATCGAGAGCCTCGCCCAGGAGAAGAAGCGCAAAGTGGGTGGAGGGAGCACCCAATGAAAGGCCATGTGGATAGTGAAGGGCAGAGAGGACAGCCTTCACTACAAACTACCCCTGCCCCTGGGCATGTCCAGCTCCTGTCCACTGATATGGGACAGGAAGAGCACTGGACTATGAAAGGGGAAGAATAAGTTGTCATCGGATGCTCAGATCAGACTAGTACGACTCACTGTCATGGGCCATGACATTGCAGGACGCTTCTCATGACTTTGAATGCATCCTCAGGGAGGACACCTGTGCCTCTTCCCAGAGGATGCATTCAAAGTCATGAGAAGATATGAGAGATAAGCAGAAACTGAGTCACAAAAGGCAACATCACATGGCCAAGGTCACAGAGCAGCAAGCAGCAGCTCAAGGGTGTGGGCCCAGGAAATCAAACCCTGGACCTTTCCTTCTTTGTAAACAGCTGTCCAACAGACACACTGGGTGGCCCTACAAGTTCTAGAAAATGGTTCTGCTGTGCTCCCCTCGCCCACTGTGCTCTTGGGCTTGAGGGTGGATGTTGTTGTGTGGCAGCACACTGACTGTGCATGGTGGCACCCAGAAGTACCTGTTGGTAAGTAAGTCCTGCTCAGACCAGCCCAGAGGCAGCACCCCTCTGCCATGGGAGTGTATGCCCTGCAAACTGTCATGGGGATCCGAGTTCCAGCTCCATACTGCGTGACCTGTTGCTGGTGACTCAGTGTCTTTGAGCTTCATCCATAAGAGCAGTGTCCATCTCACAAGCATGCAAGGAAGGCTACGGTAGTCCCTATCCGCATGCAGCTTCAATGGTTCCCAGCCAGTGGCAACTGTATGCAAACTGACACAGCACTGTGTGAAGCGATGCATCCTTGTGCTTGCCATTCTGGCCAATGCCCTTAACTTAGCAGCATGGCTCACACAGACGGGGGCTATCCCCAGGGTCAGGCCTTCTTCCGGTTGATCTGCACCCAGCTGGAAACTTGGCCCCAGGTCTCCACTTCACCGTGGCCACTTTTTCATGGCCTGTGTGGCTCAGTCTGTTCCTTGGCTGGCTGATGTTTTAAAAATACCCGAGGGCTCCTGCAGCAGGACCTTTGCATTTGCTATCCCACCTTCCTGGTGTGCCCTAGGGCTGGCTCTTGCACTTCTTCCTGGCTTTGCTCAAGTGTCCAGACCCCTATACTTCCCTTGTGGTTCTTCACAATGTTCTGTACCTTTTGCTTCCTCCTCTTTGCATTGCTGGCTTCCTCTCCAGCCTATCAGTTCCAAGGAGGTGAGGGAATTTGTGTATTTTGTACAGGCTGTGTCCTGAGTGTCTACAAGGCACCAGGGACATCATGAGACCATGGCATATATTTATGGAATGAATAAATCCAAAGGGAAACCAAGAAACAAGGAGATGCATCACAGTCTTTGTCAAGATGTAAGAAGCACTGACTTCAGGAACACAGAAGTCAGAAATGGTCATAAAAGCCAACATAGAAAAGACAAAGAAATAAAAAATAGTCCAGAATATAATTCCATTTCCAAAAGAAAAGTGCACTGGCTCTGTGCCTCTGGAAAGCCTCATAGCTGGGAATGGCACATTTATGCATTATCAGCGGCTCTCAAGCTGCCTGCAAGACTCAGTCCAAAGGCTCAAGGTCACCCAAAGTCAAGAGGGCAAAGCAAAGCATGGTGAAGTCCCTGAGGAGAACTCTGCTCTCTAGAGCCTCACTGACGACCAGGAGCTGCTGTGTGCCTAGGCTGCTAGGAGACGTCCCTTTCAGACCTCTGCAGCTTCCTAACCAGCAAGGAGGAAGCAGGGCAAGCAGCAATGTCTGCCGCAGGTGCAGGCTCTCTGACATATCCTCTGGGAGGCCAGACACAGCCCAGATAGTAGACACAAGGGATGTGTTCTTCCAGATGGTTCCTGAAAGGAAGCCAGGTTCACGTGAGCAGTGAGGCCTCGCCAGCCCACTCAGGAGGGGGGCAGGGATGTTCCAAAGGCTGAAAGGGAAAAGCACCCCACAGAGAGGGCTGTACCATTGAAAAGGAGGCGCCTGGGGACATTGTGTGCTCATCTCCACTGTGGCCACTGTCCCAGCTCAACACAGAGAGGTCCTGTCCGAGGCTGCATCAGCGCCAGGCAGGGGGGAAAGGACAGCATAATGTGCCTCCCACAGAAAGCCTGGGCCCTGGGCCTCCGGGTCTGCAGCTGTGCACATCTGGAACAAACTGTCCAGCACACACGCTCCCACAGCTCTCTCCAGAAATGTCGCCGGGACCTGACCCCGAGTGTAGCCATGACGGTGTGGGCTGTGCATCCACACCCCTTGCTTTGGCAGCCTGGGCTCCATGGCGTCATGGGTGTGCTCAGGTCCTAACAATAGCTGGGGAGATCTTCGGGTACCTTCCCTCGCCCCTCTCCCTGCTCCCTCTCCCTGGAGCTGGAGCCATCCTTCCTCTTGTGGCCAATCAATATCCAAAGCCAGAGCATGAATGTTTGTTGGACGTTTGCCCTGGAGCTGGCAGTGTTAGCATCTCTTGCATCTGTTGAGTCATGTGGTCCTTGCACATTCCTGCGAGACGGTGAAAACCTGCATCCCCGGGAGGATTCCAGGAACATTAGTGGCAGAGCAGGGACTTTAACCCAGCCTGGCCCATGGCATCCACCCAGCCACCCACCTCAGCAAACACATGAGGAATGAATTTAATCTTCCGAAGCAAAGTACTCGACTGGCCCGTACATTTGGCTTTCTCTGGGGCAGTCTTGATTAAGCAAATAGCCAAAGAACTCTCTCTAAAATTTATAGTTGAACTCTGTCCTTTTAGAAAAAGGAGTAGGACCGTGATATTCCTAAAAATGAGATTTTTAGGACCGTGGGTGCTTCAGTGGGAGAGGTCTTGGGTCCTCAATCCCTCATTCCTGCCGCATCTTTTCAGCCTCTGATGTTTCATCAAAATTCTTAGGCTTCCATCCATTTGTCTGATTGGTCCTCTTTTTTTTTTTTTTTTAAAAAAAACCCTTCTTGCTTTTTTTCATTGCTGTCTTTACCAATGAAGATGTATGCTCCATCCAGGAGTGAATAAGTGAAAGTGCGACTCAATCACACGAGGAGGGACCTACGACCTGAGGATGTTTCTGGCCAAAAGGGTGAAGCATCGACTCACGGATGGAACGGAGAATCAGTGAGTTAAACTCACTGATTTCATCTATTTTAGGAATGAAGCAAGGACTCTGGTTTTGTCAACTTGGGCCAGGACTGGGGAGAAAGTAAAGAAATAGCAAGCATCACCTGCGTCTCTATAGGTCTCCATGGACCTTGCAATTGTATTCACAGCTGTTGTAAATGGGAAGGATGCAGAGCCCTACATAGAGAAAGACTCCACAGGTCCTGTCTGTGAAGTGGGCCATCCCAGGGGTTCTTTGTGGTGCATGCTGTTATTCTCAACATTTGCAAAGGACGAAACAGAGACCTGGGGGGCTTGGCTGGGTTGTCAGGATTGTGCAGCAAGAAGGGCTGGACTCCAGGACCCCATTGAGGCCAGTGCAACCCTCTCTGTCATTACGTCCTAATGCAACCCTGTCGGGGACCTCAGGGGTCAGATGGCAACGTGGTGCTCTCTTTCCTTCTTTTCACTCCTTGTTTTCTTCATCCTTCCCTCATTCTTTTCCTCTTATTTTCACCCTAAGGCCATTACTTCATTATCCAGCAGTTAGGCGTAGTGGGGGCAGGGTATCTATTATCTGATCTCAGTGTCCACATTAAATATGCGGTGTGGCCAAAGCCACTTGACCCATCTTGGGGAATATGAGGAGCACCGGGAAGAGCTGTAATTACATTTGCTGCAACCTTCTCAGCAGCTCATCCCCAGCAGTCGATGCAGGGTGAGCGGCTGCATTTTTCAGGAGTTAGCGGCACAGAAAGGTGCTGAAGAAAATGCAGAGATTTTTCCCATTGGAGAAAGTGACCCTCTAATAACTAAATGCAAAGAGTAATGGGAATTTCGTTTAGGACTTGGTGAGTTCAGACACTGAGGGATGAGAGAGGCCCTGAAAAGAGAGCCTCATTTGCAAAGCAGAGGGAATCTACGCTTCTTTTCTGGGGGTTAACTCAACTGTGAAGTTTTCTTGCCGAGAGTGCGTTACCAGTGAGAGTGCGTTACCAGTGAGAGTACACGAGGCAGTACGCACAGGGGCACATACTTTGGAGATAAGCAGATCTTGGTTCACGTTGTTACTGTCCTGCCCATTTACTTGAACCAATGAATCTCTCTGTGAATCAATCTATTTATCCTCAAGTGGACATAATGCTACCTCACTCATTCAGCTCTCGAGAAGCTAAAAGGAGGTCATACCCACAGCATTAAGACTGATGGCAGACATATGGCAAGGGCCACACAGGCAAAAGAAAGTCACAACACACACATGTACTGGGTGGCTTCCGCTGTACAAATACGACACAGATGGAGAGGTGGGTACTGCACTTGGATTGATGCAAGTCACTTTGCCTCCTCCCTTCCACCTGACCCCTCTGTCCATGCACCCAGGACCAGATGGAGGCCTTTATGGGTCTCAGTTTCCATGACCTTCAATTTTGCTGCTATGAGTACATCTGGCAATAGACACAGACCTATAAAAAGGTATAAAAATGCATAAAACAAACCCTTTATTATTTTACCTGAAAGGGTGAGCTCTTTATTTAGGGGTGAAAATCACAATGTGCTTTATGAGCAATTAAAGGACTGTTTCTCAACCATTTAATTTCTGCAGCTAAGGCCCCTGTATCGTGATTGTTATTGCTCTGGCATGCAATAGACCATTGAGGGTTGTTGGCTTGAGTTGCCAACAAAAGGAACAGTCACTAGCAGCTTCGCCTTGTGCGAACAGCACAGAGGTGTAGATGACACCTCCGGGGGAAGCCTCCAGGAGCTGCTCTCCTTTCTGTAGATGTGAGTGCTAACTTCAAAGGTAGACAAGACTCAAGTGCATTTTAGGAATACAAGTTCCTGGGTATAACAAAGTCTGTCAAATTATTTGATAAAGATCTATTCATTACTCTTATCCAGTCCAAAGGAAAATATAATTGAAACACGGTCACATGCTATAATGGATATGGGAATAAAACTTCCTCTTCTGTCCTCCTAATTAGAAAACCAGGGGCTTAGCAAAATACATAAAGGTACACCAGATAGGAGGACAGATTTTTAGCAGGGAAATCTTTTTTAGCCTTTTTTTTTTGAGAGTGAGACTCTTCAGTTAAGACATTTTATAAACTCCAAAAATGAAATAGATTTACCCAAAAATGTATGCCCCTTCCTGAGGCAGAAATGTAATGACGCGCTTGTGCACGGAAATCACTCTGCAAATATTTGCTGAGTGTTCTGTGATTGATAAGGGCCAGAGCAGCTCATTCATTTGCAACACCACTCTCTGGTTGGCAAGGGGTCTGTGAAATGAAAGAGGGCACTGATAAGACAGTTCGAACCCTGCTTTGTTTGTCAAAGAGTCTCTCGGGTGTTGTGGAGAGCAGGTGAGGATAAAAGAGACTCCCTGCAGGGCTGGTAGAAAGCCCCAGAGCAGAGGCAGCCTTCTCCACCTAAGAATTTCCTCCTATAGCTGAAGAGGGGAGAAGAAGGCATTGACTGCCTAGAGGGATGAAGTTACCACCTTCCAGACATTCTGATATCTCCCTTCTCCAATTCTACTCCTCTTGGCTTGCTGACTTGCTTCAAAGTGTGAGTAGTCCTGGGGACATTAACCCAATTCAAACGACCTTCAAAAATGAGCTTATGGTATTCTTATGTGGGACATGCCCCTGTCCAATCCAAAATCCCAAATTCTAAAGAACTGTGACCATGAGTAGGTGTCAGTGGTGGGTAGGGCATCATGGTCCCCAATCTTTTTGGCACCAGGACAGGGTTTTGTGGCAGGCAATTTTTCCATATGTGACCTAGCTCCCCCCATTTGTGGTTCATAGTAGGTTTCGTGATCGTATGGGAATTGGTTGCTGCAGCTGATGTGACGGGGGGAGCTGAGGCAGTGATGTGAGTCATGGGGAAAGCTGTAAATACACAGGAAGTTTCACTTTCTTACCATGTTCAGCCCCTGCCAAGAACCTGGCTCCTACCAGAATTTGGAGCACCCTCGGGGTAGGGGTGGTGGCAGTGGGGATTCCATATGCATAACATATATAATGATCATATCAGGATTACTAGTATACCCCCACCTCAAACAATGATCATTTCATTGTGTTGGGAACATTGAAAATCTTTTATACTCCCTAGAAATCTATAATTAATTGTTGTCAACCATCATTACCTTATTTGCTATAGAATAGTTCTTCTTCCTACCCAACTGCACCCTAGTATTCAATAAGTACCCCATGTAGGAGTTCTTTTTAAGGAAGGAGGAGTGTAGGGGTTAGTGAAGGAGCCCTGGCATCTTCTCACAGGCTCTATCTTGCACACAGAGGGCTTTGATTAAAATCCACCAAGGCACAGCTCCTCATTCCCATGGGCCTCAGCGATGCCAATGGACTAGCAAAGACTAGTAAGACAGGCTCCACTCACCAGGGCCCCCTGGTGCCTGCCTTGGTTCTTCTCTCATGATTCTATACCGGGTACTATGCCAAGAGCAGGGATGCTACGGAGAGCCAGAGGGCACATGTGCTTGATCTCAGAGGAGTTCACATTTTCAGAGGAGAGCTGTGAACCAGCAGATACCAAACACACAACCAAGCATGACAGTCATGTTTTCTGACACAAGTTATACAAGAAGTAAGTGGATGATGGGAGAGAATAAGGGGGACTAGTGAGGAGTTCACATTCTCTGCAACCACACCAAGAAAGCTCCTGCTTGTGGAATGAGCTCCCATCACCCAGGTTTCTGGGGGAGGAGTGCTGAAGAGGGAGGGAACACGGTGACCAAAGGCCCTGTGGCAAGAAAACTGTGGCATATGAAAAATGGAAAAGGGGGCAACACGACTAATAATTATAGTCATGCTAATGGACTCCTCATATAGACAAAGCATGCTGGGTAGCATGAATTCCATGTCTATCTGTCAGCTTGACACTCGTGAGGTGAGAGATTTGAATATAGAAGCTCTATGTCTATCTTTGGGACCCAAGCAGATATCAAGAACATCATAAACCTTATACAACAATCTCTTCCTTAAAACACACACACACAAATTCAGACTGCAACATAACAAAGGTAGGTGCACACACACAGTGCTTACATGAGGGCAGGAATGAGTATTTCTCACCACTGACCCTCTGTTGGGGTCTGGGCTCCTCCAACCAGGCTAGGCTATAATCCCATCCTGATCACTATCCAGATACAGAAGAACCTTGATTATCACCTTCACCATCTGCCTGGTCATTCCAGAAAGAGATTTTTCAGTACCTGGATTTCTCTGGAACCATCCCAGATCAGCTTGGACTTCTGCGCCTTCCCTGATGGCAGGTGAAGGAAATTTCTAGAAAGGCACAGAAGGCTCTCTTCTTCCTTCTCTGAATGTCTAATAAAGTACTATGCAACTTCTGACCCTCTCCTGTTCTCTACCCAAATGGTCCTGCAACCAGCAGC
Source organism: Ctenomys sociabilis (assembly GCA_004027165.1). Classification (NCBI taxonomy): domain Eukaryota; kingdom Metazoa; phylum Chordata; class Mammalia; order Rodentia; family Ctenomyidae; genus Ctenomys; species Ctenomys sociabilis. The sequence goes on from PVKA01003475.1 coordinate 52,736, forward strand.
ACAATGGAGAAGGAACAGATCAGGAAGAAAGGCAGCAGGTGAGCACAAGGACACGCCCACTTGTGCCCCACAGGGGAATAGCCAGGATGAGAGCTAACACTGCAGGCTTTTTGTCTTCAGCACCATCACCATGAGAAGGAGAACAGGAGCCCTTCCTATGAGGTGGGCATGACAGAGGCCACCAGACCGCTCCTGTCCCATCCATCAGTATCACTGCTCCTGTGCTGTGGGGAGAATGCTGAGAGCCCACAGGGAAGGAAGGTCTTGAAGTTACTCTGAGAAGTCACACATGCCTGGAATAAATTCAACACCAGGGCCCAACTCTTTCTTAAGTGCTAGTAATTTAGGTTTCTTATGGGGTACAGGGAGAGGGGAAACAGGTTTTCAAGCCAACAGGTCTCATGGTGCTGCTTCTCTGACATTCGTTGTCTTTTCCTTGCCTTAGATCTCTTCCACCTTTTACCCACAATGTGTCAGGAAACTCGTGAACACCTTGCCAATTCTCATTCTCTTTGTGCTCCATTTTATTAACTCTAAGGAAAAGTGCTAGCTCTCAGTTGTGTGTGCAAGTGTGTGTGTGTATGTGTGTGTGCATGCATGCATGCGTGTATGTGTGTGCTTTAGAATCCTGAGGGTGACAGTGAGATCCACATGAAGACTTTTGAAGCAAAGAAACACGTGGGACAGAGATGCCCACACAGAGCCTGGGGCTTTTGGTTGTACCATCTGAGCAGGACACAATGAGCAAAATAAAATCAATGGTGCTAAGCATTTTCTGCTTTTTAACACCTGACTTATCCTGAGGGAAATTTGGACATGCTATTTCAATTTTTACTGCTGGATATACACGTGTATAAAGCTCCCCATCATTAAATGTAGTAATGCATATTAACTAAACTGAATGGGCTGACACAAAAGATGACTAAATATTAGTAATTACTGACACTGTATCTAGGAAATATTTTCCAGCAGCCTATATTGGAATTATGACTGTTCTGTTGCATGATTGGGCATGAGAGCTATCTAAGGGAAAGTTGTATGAGTCCTGAGGAGTAACTCTGGGTGGAATGAGACTTCTCTGCCTGAGGGGACACCTGTGCTCTGGACCTAGCACCCACTTCTGCTGCTGCTGAGACAAGAGCAAAAACCTCATCTGTTTTAACATCAAAAATCCAGAGACTTTAGTCTTGCCTTCCAGCGCAGAAGGTGTGAATGTGACCTCAGTGGCTGGGTCAGGAGCCATGATTCTGGGATCCAGTGTCTGGGCAGAGCCTCAACAGGACCAGCCCAGCTCTGTGAGCACTGGTCAGCTGTGGGAGAGGGGCTGGAATGACTGAGAAAGGATAGAGATGTTCTTTCAGTGCTAGGGCAGGTTGCGCATGCTGGTTGCAGCTCTCTGGCTTCCTCTTGGGGGCATCTGCCTGATGGATGGCAACACGGAGCACAATGGAGTGAGGAATTGCAGAGAATCTGAAGCTCACCAGGTGTCTTGATCCTGCTGCAATGGGCTTGCACCTTAACTTTCCTAATTACACAGACCAGTGCATTTGTTTACAATGTAAACAGATTCTGATGTGTCCAGTGTAATCTCTCAGATAGTTCAGGGCTTGGAACCAGCTTTTCTTTAAGCCAGCATGTCATATGGTCAGTTTTCTTTTTGAAGAATGGGATTTTGGTTTGAGGTTTTGTAGAATAATCAAGATGTAAAGCCAAAGACAGCCCTTTCCGTTCCTTACTACTGAAGAGCAAACCATTGTGAAAGCTCATGACGTAAACAGTAGCAGTGGCACAACATGTATGTTTCCTGAGGGTCAGAAATTCAGAGTATGGTGGAGGTGGCTTATCTCTGTCCATGGTGCCAGAGTCTTAATAGGCCAGATGTAGCTCATATGAAGGGTGCTGGTGCCTGGCCATGGATGACACAAAGACTGGGCTCAGCTGGGACCTCTGCAGCACCCACAGCCCCATGCCCTGTCCATCATAATTGGGCTTCCTCATGATGTGGTGGCCATTGGGAAGCTTGATTTCTTACACAGATGTTCAGACTGCCAAGAACCAATGTCCTCTTGAAGAACAAGCTACCTGATCTTCCATGGCCTGACCTCATATAACACTACTTCTGCTATACTTAATAAGCTGCTTTGTTTCAAGGGAGGGTCCATGGACTCCAATATGCCCATGAGAAGAGTGGTAACAATTAGAGGTCATGCTTTCAAGGCACTACAGGGACTCAGAGATGACGGATGTGTCCTTTTCTCTCCACACTTCCCTGTCTTTGCATGTGCTCCTCATGCCAGGTGCATGGAGCACCATTGTTTTTCTAACTACTTGCTTATAATCTCCAAAGACTCTGCAGCCCTGGTACCTCCCTGGGAAGCAGTCCTAACCTCTGAGTGGGAGAGGGCTCACTTGGTGGTGCTGCACCTCCATCCTCTGCTGCCATTATCATCCTAGACACATAGGCATCCCAATATCTGGCCTCTGTGTGGAGAGCCAGCTGTGTGCACTACAGGTGTGTGCAGCTTAGAGTGGTGCTCCCCAGGGACTATGTTGGAGATAATGAACCCCAATCATCTCTGTGATCAACTCCTGCCTAAAACTTTTAGGTTTCCAGATTTACTATAATGCAATGCTTCATTTATTTTTTTTTTTATTTTTTGGTAGAACTGAAGATTGAACTCATGAACAGTGTGGCTCTTCTCTATCCCTCCTCCACCAATTGTGGGCACCCTAGGAGCAGAGACCATGATTTTTATTGTTCTACTTATTATTTTGGCTCCTGGCATAGAGATGATGCCAAACAACATATATTTTGTAAGGACTGTGCAAACTTCTGACTTTGTAAATAAAAAACACACCAGCCTAGAAAGTACAACACATTGCTTAAAAACACAACTCACATGTAGGCATCTAGGACCTGTAATACTCATCAGGCATTCTCATGTTACTTCCACTTCACCACCACTGACACAAAGCTTAGAGTGGTGCTCCCAAGGGACTACGTGTGCTGGAGATGATAAACCCCAGTCATCTCTGTGACCAACTCCTGCCTAAAACTTTTAGGTTTCCAGATTTAGTAGAATGCAATGCTTTATTTTTTTAAATTTTTTGGTAGAACCGAGGATTGAACTCAGACCTGGCACTTGCCAGGAAAACACTTATTCTACGAAGCCATCTTCCCAGCCCCAGTGCCATGCTTTTAGATCTGGGAAGAAAACACAATAGATTGAGAGTCATGTTTTACATCTTCAGAAACCAACACAGGCGGCTTTGGAGTTCATGCCTAGTTAGGTTATGCATCTTGTGAGCAGGCTCAGTATTTCCCAGACAAAACCTGCAGTACACACAGCTGGCTCTCTGCACAGATGTTGGTATGCCTATGTGTGTAGGGATTATCACCAGAAAACCTGAGAAAATGGGAGCAGTTGTTCTGGAAGGCTGTATGTAGAATAGCGTTTTCACTTCTGAACATGTCACAAATTCAAAGTGAAATGACAGTGACCCACATAGATATAGATATATAGATATAGATATACATACTGAATATAGTCAGTGCACACATCCCAAATGGTTTCATTTGACCACCACACACTTCCTAGAACATGAAGAACCCCGGTTCTTTACTTATTGATCTATGCATTTCTTTTTGTGTCAAAGCAAATGGAGTATTTTCCAATATTGGGCCAAGAGAAATTAGTTTAGAAATCCTTTGTTATGGGTCATGTCTAGATGTCCCCACAAAGCCTCATGCCCTCGCGGGGCATGCATAAGACAAATAGGATTGATTTAGGGTCCAATATGGAGACAACGGGTGTGAGCGCTGCAGCCAACCTGGGGCAGGGAGCCTGCATACAATAGAAGGGAGGGAGAGAGGCTTGCTGTTGGCTGCCTCTCCCTTTTTGCTTTTGCTGTTTTCTAGGGCCACGAATAACTGCCCTCTGCCACATACCATGCTGCCTTGAGTCAGCCAAGTATGGACTGAAACCTCCACCAACTGAGAGCTAAATAAGCTTTTCCTTCCTTAGTTTTGGCTGTCATTTATTTTGTCTTACCTATTTGACTGCGCATTCTAAAACTATTTAATGTACAGCTACCACATGTATTTTTGATAAGGTGACCATTTCTTTCTGTGAGTCTCCTGAATTGCTTATTTTTCTAGCTTTAAGATTACTTCAATTTCTTATAAAACTTTTGTTCACTTTCAGCCCTAATCAAAGAAAAGTGCTATTCTGCCTACTAAGAATTCTAGGACATGAAAAAATTTAAGCCTGTATATTTCAAAAAGCCATATTAAAAAGTCTGGGTAATTTTACTAAATGCTTCCCACTTTTAAGATAAAAAAAATATTTCCTTTGATGTTCCATTTCATACAAAGTCTGACCATACCATCTCTCGCAACAAAGATAGGCTCAAATCAGCAATTTCATTTATTGATCACCAAACTATAAATTGGTTTAAAAATCTTTAGAAACTTTGCAAGAGCCAGTACACTTTTCACATGTGTGGTACTGGGGATTGAACTAGGGACCTGGTGCTTGCCAGGCAGGCAACTCATGCCACTGGGCTATCTCGCTGGCCCAAAAGCCAAGGAACTTCAAGATATGCATTTCTGGGCAGTCAGAAACCCCCTTCTTCAAGAATTCCTGACAGTTACATGGGAAAGATGGTGATCCTCGGATGGATTTCCATCTGGAGGAAATGCATACAGAGGATTACTGGGGAAAGAAAGCAGGTATGGACAGATAAATGCTGCATTAACTTTTCTGTAAAGCTCCAGATTTTGCAAAACTAAAACCATGTTGTTGGGAAGATTCATATGTTGGAAAAAGTGTAAAGAAAAGCAAGGGAATTGCTGCTGTTGAAACAAAGACACTAAATTTTTTGGCAGGAGAAGAGAACAGAGTTGGGATATTGGGAGTGTTTTACTCCTCTCACCTGGATGATGTTTGCTTTATTTTCCTTCTTATACTTTCACAAATGAATTATATATCCTCCTATGTATACATTGCATAATTTCCAAAACATAGAGCCATAACAGAAAATCCATAATCATTTGCAAAACATTTATGAGAAAATATCTTTAATATATGAAGTGCTTCTAGAATTAACAAAAGGCCAAAAGCTCAAAAAATATGGACAAAGCCACAAAGTGACAAGAAGTATAACAGTAAAATATGCTATATTTTAATGTATCAAAATACATATAAAATAAATAATGTATTTTGATACATTAAAATATAGCATGTTTTACTCTATCAGATGAACAGAGAATCAGAATGGCAGTAATATTTAAAATTGGCTGGGTAGACAGGCATATGGCTGTGAGAATGTACTCAGTACAGGTTTGTTCCAGGCATTTTGGCCTAGAATATCAAGCATCTTCAGCTATTTCTAGACCTTGACTCAACAATTCTATTTCTAAGACTTGATCCCAGAGACACTCTTGAGTAAGCCAGGGGTTGGAGATGTACATTTGAGAATGAGGCATTGTTTATCATGGTGAAAAATGTGAATTGGCGAAGTGTTTAATTCAAGACTGATGGGATAAGTTATGGCACAACCATGCAAAAGAATAATGTGAACACAATAAAATTATGATACAGCTCCCTACTTACCGATGTAGAAAGATGCAAGTGACTTATCCTGAAGTGAGGAGAGCTGTAACTGAATAGAGGCATCTGAACGCAAGTATACTGTTTGGCAAAGTGTGTGTGTGTGTGTGTGTGTGTGTGTGTGTGTGTGTCTGTGTACGTGTGTGTGCATGCTTGCACAAACCACACCGATCCCTGCTTGCACCCTAACTTGGCAGGATAGAGCCAGCCTTTAAGCCTTTTCTGCCCCAGCTTTCCTGCTACAGCCAGAGTGGGCTGGATTGAACCTCCTGCACGCAACCCAGGCAGCTCACTCCTCTGGCTAAAATGCTCCAATGGCCCTGTCTCGTGCAGTGTGACAGCGCAAGTCTGCAGTGCCCAGCTAACCCTTCACTGCGGGCCTGGGCTGATCCCACCACAGACCTGAGAGCTGTGCACTTGCTCATCCTACCCCCCAGAGGTCCTTGCTCCCCACCTGTTCTGCATCAGGGCCTATGTGTGTGCTGTTCTCTCTGGAATTGCTCTCCTCCCTCAAAGTCTGCCCCAAACACCTTCTCAGTGAGGCTTTCCCTGGGACCCTCACACTAACGTTCTCTACCCCTTTCCCAGCATCTACAACATGTGCTTCCTTCATCTGTCATTTCATGAAAAGAAAAAAAAATGTGTTTATTTTGTTCCCCTGCTCTATTCCCAGAACTTAAAAAAGCGCTGTACAAAAAGTCCTCAATAAGCATTAACTCGGTGATTAGATCACTGAACAAATAATGAAGATCATTTTAGAGCAGGAGATGCAGAGTGCTGAAGGATGGGTTGGAGAGGCCTCCCGGGGCCCCACACAGAGGCCACTTCTGCAAATAAAGCAGCCAGAGCTGTTTTTTTCTGCCATTTGGCCTTTCAGCGGGATCTGAAGTGAGAAGCCACAGCTGGACCAGAGAGCTGCAGCAGACCTGTTCTGGAGGGAGGGAGAGGAGAGAGCATGACCCATGCAGGAAGTGTCCAAAAGCATCCCAGGGCCTGAAGTGTTTCTCTTTCCTCCTGCAGTTGCAGCAGGGTAGGTGATTTTCGTGATTGTTTTCCTCTGTGAATTGCCTCTGTGCCTGCATCAGTGAACAGGGACTGAGCATGCAGACGGGAGAGACACTCCATTTTCTGTAAGGATGTGAGACCAATGCAGGGCTGGAAGCCTGCTTTGGCCGGGCACCCAGGGCAACTCTGGCTCAGGATCCTGGGTAAGTAAACCCTTCAGACTCTCTGTCTGCAAGATGAAGACATTGGGACTGTACATCCTGCCTAGACTGCGACACACACAATTACACATTTCCCTGTACTCCCCAGAGTGAGATTAGAAACTCCTCTCCCCTCTCCTTCAAACACAAAGACTATCTCCCATTTACATAGAGATAAATACGGTTGCCCCTAGCAACAGCTGCAGACCAGCTGTTTCCCAGAGCAGGCAGATTACTGTATCCCTTCTTTGTTTGTTTGTAGTTACTGTGGCAGGAACACTGCACGTGAGACAGGTCCTCTTCAGGATTTCAAGTGCGCCATTCAGACCGCGCAGTGCACACAGCACTCCTCGCAGGGGTTGGCTCTTTCTTCTCTCCCAACTTCTCTGGAAGGCTCCTCGTGCACAGGAGAGATGAGCCAGACTGAAGTGTTACACTAAACCCAAAACCAAAGCAGGAGCTTTTAGGTTCTAAATGAAAGGACATAGCTTATATGGCCCTGTTACAACAAATGATTCTGATCTCAATTCCTCCTCCTCTATCCTCCTGTACCCCTCCCTTTCTTCCTCCTTCTCTTATCAAACCGAAGATTGTAGAGAAAAGATAAAGGCAGGAACTTGGGGCTTCTGCCTGGGGCAAAGGACTGAGTCCAAGGAGCTTGGCTGTTGGACAGAGCCTTTCAGGTATGCACAGGGGCCTGGGCCTGGGGGCAGATGGACTCTTGAAGAAAAAGAAAAGGTGCTGAGAGAGAGAGAGAGAGAGAGAGAGAGAGAGAGAGAGAGAGAGAGAGAGAGAGAGAGAGAGAAGAGAAGCTGCAATTACAAATAAAACAGAGTGAAAACATAAACCTATGGTGTGGATGCGTGTGGCCACTTGCACCATGGCTGAAAGGAAAGGGACTGACACCTTTATACAATGTGGCAGGAAGCCCAGGGCAGCCTGCTTGATGGATTTCCAACTGTGCCATGTCCTCTCTCGGTTGTTGGCTGAGTGTCTGCTGCTGTCTCTTTGTCGCTGCTGTCACTGCCAATCATCAAACAAGGCTGCAACCCATGAAAGTAGATCCACGTGTGGATCTACTTAGGACTGGAGTTGTGTGTGTGTGTGCGCGCGCGTGTGTGTGTGCATGTGTGTGTGTGTGCGTGCACGCGTGTGTGTGTGTGTATGTGTGTGTGCGCGTGTGTGTGTTGCTGGGCTCAGCTCTGCTTGTCTGGGTTGATGAAGGGAAAGTGTCTGCACTGTGCACATCTGCTGCAGAGCCCTGTGCAGGACTGACGGTCCACAGAGGAAGCTGGTGAAGGACAGGGAGGTCGCTCCAGGCTCCAGCTCCAAGCCTGCAACCTTCGCTGCCTCGTGGATTGCGTGAGAACAGACCTGAGGGCTGGCGGTTCCTCTCCTCCTAGAGCGAATCCCATTCTGTTGCAAGGTGCTTTGCTGTTTAGTCTTCCTTCCCCTGTTCCCCTGCTGAGGACTGAAGGATGAGTGTCTCCCAAAGGTCCAGGACCAACCAAAGGTTTGGTGCCTCAGTGGTGCTATCTGGGGTGTGCCATGGACCTTCAGGAGGAGGGAACAGTGTGAGATCCTGAGCTCACTGAGGCGGTGCTGTCAAAGGAGGTCAGGACCCCAGTCTCTTTTGTTTCTGGTGGCAGTGGGATCATTCACTGCTACACACATTTCTACCTCAGTGTACTCCTTCAGGCATCCTCCTGAGAAGCTAAATCAATTGGCCCTTAACCTTGGACTTTGATCCTCTAAAACTTTGAGCTAAACAAACCTCTCTTTGTTTTGCAAATAGCTTGATTCATGCATTTTGTTTTGGAAAGCTATCTTAATGTATCACCTTCTTACCCCAAACTCTCAAATATAAAAGCCCTGTAAGAGCAGAGTCTCTTTTATTCATTCCTATCATGCCCACTGGTCCAGAGAAGGCGCTCAGTCAATATTTGCTGTTCACATAGAGAGGTAAGTTTTCCAGTTTTACTTTTTTGCTCTCACCATCATTTTATTAGAAGGTCATGCTCACAGATGTTCTTCTTTTCTTACACTGGTGGGGCTTTTCCTAAACAAAACCTCAGCTATCCTCACCAAGCTTGCCCCTTCCCCATTGCTCCATTCATGCTATGTTTCTCAGGTTTTTTCATCTCTCATATCTTTCACAATTGGCAACTAGGAATCGACCTACCGCCCACTTATCTGTGTGATTCTCCTCCTGCTTGGCTACTTTACTATCTCTGGATTTATGTCCTTCCCTACTATTGGAAATATATTTTTGGCACAGGAGTTGGACATATCTTCAGAGAGAATCACCGTTTCCTGGCCAAAGGAAATAAGGACTTAGTTCACACACTGAAAAGCATCTTTAGGATAAGACTTTTCAGAACAATGGGTCGGAACACAGGGTGGGTTCAAATTAGGCAAGTGATTTACGCAAGGAATCACTGCAGCTGCTTTATGTAAAAACCTCAGATTGTTTTCTACAAGTAGAGAGGTTTGGCGCAGCATGTAGGAGAGGAGGAAATGGTAATAAAAAGCAAATGCCCTGACATAGTCTCAAAAAGTTGGATTATTTTTCAGAGAAAGGTATTATGAAAAGTAAGTTCTATTTTCTGACCTGCATGAGAAATTTGCAAATTCTTCCTAAAGCTAAATGAACCCCTCTCTGCTTGTAGAGCACATCTCCTCCCCACACTGGTCCTGATCTAGTCTCCCTCAGGGCCTATCTTCATCTGCAAAGTAGGACCAAAAAACAAGGCTCCCCAGAACCCAAGGAAGGACTCAGGGAGCACAGGGGCTCCAGATGCTAGCCCACAATAGGTCTGCAGGAAGTACTGGGTGGAGACCTGACATTCACTCTCCTTTTATTATCATTATGAAAAATAATAGAAAAATCATTTAATCTGCTTGTCTGTCAAACAGTATATGCGCTTGAGAGTTATGTTTAATGCCTTAATCCAAAAGACAGCATGAGTTTTGCCAGGCCCCGCAGAGACTCTATGGCTAGAGGAGGAGGAGATGGGCAGGCTGTGCTTCTAGGGACTTGAGGTCAAAGGATGGGTCAGCCTTTCAGTGCTGTCTGCATGCTCAGAGGAGTGGCAGAGTTGTGCAGGGAAGACCAGAGCTTGTAGGTCCCAGGTTCTAAGCCTGCTTCCTCCACTTCTGAGACATCTGACCTCTTCTTGGGCCACTGCTCTCTGTTCTGCCAAATGAGAGGGGAAACAAGGTTGCCTCACCCAAAAGTATTGAGATATCCAGTAAGATGAGAAAGGTGTGATGTGACCCAAGAAATGTACTGTATGTTCTCCACTTAGCCTGCATTTGAATTACATTTATACAACTTCAATTAATTTCCTTAGAAGGAGGCTGCTACTATAATCTGCATTTTACACTTACTACAATGAAGGCTTAAAGAAGTATTCTCTTTTTAAGAAAATATAAAACAAGATCTTGCTGTAGGTCACCAACCTACAGCACTACAGACTTGTAGGGCGAGGATATGAGCTTAAGAAATAGGCATCTATACAACCATGACCACAGCCCCTGGCGCCAGGAATCCCCTAAGTCCACAGGAGTGGAGAATCTATGAATCCTACAAATATGGCTCTAATAAACTGATGTCTCACAATTATTCACACAGTCATCAACAAACAGATGGCGGAGCTATGGCTCAGTGAGTTGGGATTCCAGGCTTGGACCATAAGTCCAAGAGCTGGGGTTATCCAAGTAGCAGAATGATGCTCTTAGGCAGTGGCTGAGCTTATGTATGTGGGCAAACAGGCCCTTGGAAGGGCAATTACTCCCTTGTCTGGGGCTTGCTGGGCCTGGGCATTGTCTTAGCTTATCTTGGGTTGATTATTGTCAGCTCTTTCGGGGTTTTTGTCTTGTCTCTTCTTCTCTTCTCTTCTCTTCTCTTCTCTTCTCTTCTCTTCTCTTCTCTTCTCTTCTCTTCTCTTCTCTTCTCTTCTCCTCTCCTCTCCTCTCCTCTCCTTTCCTCTCTCTCTCTTTCTCTTCTCTCTCTCTCTCTCTCTCTCTCTCTCTCTCTCTCTCTCTCTCTCTCTCTTTCTTTCTTTCCTTCCTTCCTTCATGCATTTGGTTGTTATGGGGTCTCACTACCATGCCCAGGCTCTGGCCAGCTCAGCCTGCCCTGGAGGTGGAACAGCATGTGGTGCTGGGGTTCAAACCCCAGTCTCTGCATTACCTAAGCATGCACTTAAGTCCACTGAGCTATCTTGCCAGCCCCTGAGTTTTTCTATTTGAGCAGGAAGTGGAGCTGCCACATGAGCTCACCTGGAAGAGGGGAAACTGGGATCAAACTCAGGCCAGTACCTGTCCCTACAACACACTCAGGGCAGAAGCTGCATCTGCCTAGAGGATGCTGCCTTGCCATGTGCCTTTGCGGCAGCACAGCCACCTGTCTGACAATGCAGAGGCACCATACAATGTTCCCTGTGTCTTCCCTTGCCTTGTTTCCTGCTGGTGACAGATGAAGCTTTTGCCTAGGTATGGCACCCATTTGTGATTTTCATCCCTACCCTTCCAAAAGGTAAGGCCAGTCTGCTTCAACTCAGGCCCAGGATCTGATGGCTAAGCTGTACTTCCTGTGCCCTGGACTAAATCTAATCAGGCTCAGGGTTTGAGACACAGATTTCAAGTTGGCACTCAGGGCCACAGGTCCAAGGAGACACTGTACCTACCACCTCTGACATAAAGGAGGCAAGGTCTATAGGGCTTATGGTTTCACCAGGTTCAGTCCCTGGTCTGCTTATTTTGAGGCTGAAATGGCCTTGTGGAAGGGGACAGCAGGGCAAAGTGCTCACCAGCTGTGGACAGTAAGTAAAGAAAGAAGTGGCCTGTGCATTAACTCAGTTGTTTAAGTGACTGCTTAAACAAAGTGATCAGGATGCTGTGGTTGATCTCCAGACTCTCAAGCCACACCAGACCTGCCCTGAAGGCGTCCTGAGCCAGGCAAAACAAACAAACAAACAAAAAAAACCCAAAACAAACAAACAAACAAAAAATACCGCTGAACTTTTAAGCCAGGGAGATGGCTCAGTAGAATAAGGAACTGAGTTCAATCCCCAGTTCTGGAGAAAGAAAGAAAGAAAGAAAGAAAGAAAGAAAGAAAGAAAGAAAGAAAGAAAGAAAGAAAGAAAGAAAGAAAGAAAGAAAGAAAATGCTTCTGAAGAAGGAAGCGAAGCAGTGGGGACAAAAACATATAAACCCCAGGCCACACCAACAGGGAGCTCCCAGGTCAGCCCACCCCCTCCTCAATACATAAGCTTTTCAGGGACATTTTTAATCTAAGCCATAACAAAAACTTCAAAGGGGTTGGGGAGATGGCTCCATGGAATAAGTGCTTCCCTGACAACCGTAAGGGCCTGAGTTCAATCTCCAGTTCCAGCAAAACAACAACAACAACAAAAACTTCAACTGAGGTTTGAGACTCACCACCAAGAAAAAAAAAAAAAAGTCTGTTCAAACTCTTGGGTTTATGTTACAGATTCAAGAGCCTGAACCCCAAAAGCTCACAGCAATGATTCAGAGGTGATCACTGTGAAGTAACACAAAGCCTTTTGAATGGGGCCATACGAAGACTTTTGAGGTGACAGCATGGAGCACAAAAATGGTAAAAACATTGCTTTATCGAGAAGACTAGAGTCAAGGTATCAGTTCTGCATGCTCTTGTCCATTAAAGCACCTCCTCGCTGCCCTAATGAAACAGAAGCATGATTTACTGAAAGTGAAGAGTTTTGGCTTCATTTTCTTTGGATTGGAAAATGTGCGTTTCACCAATTTAATGCCATCAAGAGAAATAAGAGAACAAACGTTCATGTTAAATCTCAAGAGAATCTATGAAATTACAGCCAACGTTTTCATGCCATATGAACATAATCCTGGTCCCAGGGCCAAGGGTACCATAGGCCTCAGTTTGCTGGGTGCATGGATGGTGTAATGACTTTGAGAGCTGGCTTGTTATTTGAAAGCCAGTGGTCAGCCTTGATTGCACATTGTTGCCTGGCCCAGGTGGCAAACAAGAGAGTGCTTTCTGCTGTACGCAAACACTCTAGAAGAACATGGGGCTGTGCTGATCTGCAAGAGGCCAGCTCTTCCCCATCAGGACTGCAGTTCTCCAAGGGAGCAGCACATTTACCACAAAATGTGACTGTTGCAGTTGGATGTGTCCCCTCCATGGACCAGCTGTATCACTTTTGGGAACTGAACACATGCCTGGGTCCCCTAAGGCTCCAGTCCTCTTGAACGAGAGGAGTTAAGTTGTGTTGAGCTACTTTTCATCTCTAAAACATGCTATTGCTTATTTGTTGGTTAGCACATTGGCGTGTGATGGCCAAAACTCATGATAGGCAGTTCTGAATTGAACCCAGCCTAATCGCTCCCAAGTCATCCTGGTCAACTGTTCAGTCGGCTTGATGCTGGGGCCAGCAAAGCACCCCCATTACTGAGACTCATCTTCTATTACTCCCCCTTAGAGTGGGTACCCTGGGGCTCTTCCAAGCACCTTCTCCTCTGTCTCTGAGCCCTACTCCTTTTAGCCTTCTACAATGCCAGCTCCAGTAGCAAAAGCAGTAGCAACCAGCAGATTACCTGGCACTGGGTCCACAGATTTATATACATCACCTCATTTAATCCCCATCAATGACCCCTATGTAAAGCAAGCACTGTATCAACTGGGATGATGGCTACAATACTGCATATTTTCAACACTACTGATGCAGATTTCCTAGCCTCATAGTGATGTGTTTATTGCAACTATGCCCCCCACAGTCCACAACGAGCCTGGCTCTGCCATCCTGAGCTCTGCTGAAGCTCCAGATTGATTTTCACTTTTATAGTCCCTGGAACCCACACACAGTAGGCACTTAATAAATGTTTGTTGAGTGGCTGATCTGCTTGAGTTGTTTTATTACATTGATTACAGCAATCCATTATAATAATTTGTTGTGATACTTTTAGGGTGATTTATACATCATTGTAACAGTCTTCTCTCTCACTGCCAGGGAGAGGATATAACTCAATGAACAGAGAAAAGTTTCTGTGAATGGAGCTCTCCAGCTAGGCTTGGGAATGAGAAGGGTCGAAGACTGCAGAATGCATGAAATAGCTCACGTGAAATGATCGAAAGCTTAAGGTCGGCTCTTTGCAATTAGTTTCCCAAGCAGGTGGCACTCAGAGTCTCTGAGACCAGGCTCACTCCTCAGCTACAAACAGCTGAATTCATGGGAAAATGCACCAGCCTGCAGCCCACAGCACCTCAGAGATTCACGAATTTTTGCCTCATCTTCACGTCTTCTCCTCTATGAAAAGCTTTCTTTGTGGGAGTCAGAGCCACTCCTTGAAGAGCCGGCAGTGGAATGTGGAGATGTCCCCTGTCCTCTTCCGACCCATTCCTATTCCCCATGCTCCTTCCTTTAAGATAAATCTTTATAAGGGTTCAACCCAGTACTGACCCAATGAGGAGGATAATATTGCAAAACCAAGAAAGGTATTCTTGACCATGTTTTAGAAAGTGTGTTTGCAATTAACTTGTATTGACTGTGGTTATTAACCTACACTCAGGTCAACTTCCCATTTTTCAACTTCCACCTGTTGGTGAGAACATGTACTGCTTGTCTTGCTACATCTGGACTATGTCACTAAACATAATGTCCTCCAGTTCCACCTATTTTTGGTGCAAATGATAGGATTTCAATATTTTTTATTCTCTTTATCCACCCATGCATTGGTACATACCTAGGTGGATTCTGCATCTTATCACAGTAAATATGGCTTTGCAACTATCTCTGGATAGGGTTTTACTCCCTTTGGGACAGCTGGGAGGGAAGAAGCATTGTGGATCTACTCATAGTGTTTTGAGAAACCTCCATACTCATCTCATAAATGGCAAACTAATTTACTTCCCACCAACCACATGAAAGCATTTCTTTAGTTCCATATCCTCACCAACATAGTTTTTTAATTTATATTTTTCTTTAGAATAAACACTAACTGGGATGAGATTATCTCTTACTGTTGTTCTGATTTGCATTAATACTCTTTCAATAGAGTGAACAAAGACATATCTTCCTCTACGTGCAGTTTATTTTTGGTTGCTAACCACTAACTACTGATTTTCTTTCATATTATTTCAATACTTCCTTGCATTGAATACTTAAGATAAAATATGACAGTGGATGAGGTGAGCCCCAAATAATGCTCCACAGAAATCTTCCAGGAGGCATGAGGAGGCTGAAGCCAAATGATTCCGGTCTGTTTCCATGCCGGGCATCAGATGACTTACTGGAGTCTCACTGATAGCCTGGCTGTGTTTCTGTGATTGAGGCCGATCCTAAAGAGGCCAATACCACTATGTAAGGGGAAGAATTACATAGACATCTTTGCTAAGAAGAAGGCTTTCCCACCACATGACCTGAGTAGCATTTGGGCTGCTATTCCAAGTCACAGAAAGATCCTAAAGATACTGTGAGGCCCTCTGCTTCTACTTGGGACATTATTAGAGAAGATGTCCTCTCTCCCAAGTGGGGAGCAGCAATGATGATAGACTGCTCATGTAAGAGCAGTGTCATGCAGTGTGGGGAGGACACCAGGGGCAGAGCAGACCTAATCGGGCCCAAGACATTGATGTTAAGCCCACCTGTGACTGCAGAGCTGCTCAGAAGGACACCGGATTTCTGTGAAGGGGTCCATGGCCAGCATGAGAGCTAGGGAATCTGGTACTTAAGCAAAAAGTTGTCTAGTGGAACCTAAGTGTGTATGGAGATCATAACTTAAAATTTTTTCATTTTCTCACTTCTTTAGATTGTTTCCATTTTTTTTGCCTCTTAGGAAAAATGTCGTATCTTTGTTTTTTTATGTATTTTGGTACAGGGCCTCACTACACGGTTTGGACTCATAGTGATCCTCTGTTTTCAGCCTCCCCAGCACTGGGATTATAGGTGTGTACTACTATACCCCGTCTCAGTGGCCAGCTCAGCACACCTTGGGGGCGGGACCAGCACAGCATGCAATACTGCAGATTAAACCATGGCCCCTGTGCTTGCCTAAGCAGGCACTTAGTCCACTGAGCTATCTCATCAGCCCAAAACATCATATCTTCATATATAAAAATTTTTCTATTTTTATGAGTTCCTTATTGAGATATAATTCATATGCTATAAAATCTATCCTTTTAGAGTAATAATTCAGAGATTTTTAGTACATTCATCATATTATATGAACATTAATGCCATCCAGTTGCTGAGTATTTTTATCATTCCCAAAAGAAATCCTCTACCTGTTATCAGTAATTCTCCATAGTCCCTTTTCCCATCTCCTGACAGCCACTGAGTCACTTTTCCTCTGTGGTCTTATTCATCCTGGACATTTCATCTATATGAAATCTAATGAAATATGGTCTCCCACCACCAGCTTCTCTTACTTGACATAATATTTTCAAGATTCATCCAAGATATATTGCTTCATTTTTTTTTTCTTTTTTTTGGCAGAACTGGGGATTGAATTCAGGCCTTTGCACTTGCCAGGGAAGCACTTATTCCACTGAGCCATCTTCCCAGCCCCTTCATTTCTTTTTTATGGCTGAAAGATATTTCACTGTATGGACATACCACAGTTTGATTAACCATTCAGCAGCTCGAGGCCATTTGCATTTCCACTTTTTGACTATGATGAAAAATGCTTTCCTGAACATTTGTGCCTAAGATTTTTCTGCAGCTGTGTGCTTTAAATTCTCTTTAGTACATCATCTTTGAGGTAAAATTGTAGGTCATAGGGTGGCTAGCAGTTTGATGTTTTGAGGAGTATTAATAATTTGCCAAACCAGTTCCCGAAGTGGCTATACTGCTGTGGAGTCCTGTCACCAGTGAAGGCTTTGGCTGTCTGCATCCCTTCCAGAGCATCAGTGGGAGGTAGTGGAATTCCAGAGTCTAAGGGCTTGGGCATTTTAAAGTCTCTTAGTGCACAGGCAGATCTGCCTTGGAAGAGGTGGCATGGACATTTCTGTAACAGATCCCCTTTGGCTTCACTAACACATCCATCACTTTCTATATCTGGCATAAGCTTCATTTGGATCTAGAAAGGTTTACTGCAACTTGTCTTTCTCTGCACCTATTACTACCCTGACCACCCTGTACTCTGCCTACATCTTCAAGTTCACTTGGAAACCGAGATTGGAATTTTCTCCAACACCCTTTTCCTGTGTGTGCTTTTAAGTTCCTTAAGGTCAGGCACCATGTCTTCAACTTTTGTTCTTTTCATACGGAGCAAGCAAGCACAGGCATTGTACACAAGACGCTCATGAGGACCTTCAAAAGTAATTTTAAAAGCATCTATGCAGGGTAAATGTTTCTGTGCTTGAATTATGAAGAATGCTCTGGATAGAAGTTCATGACTCTGGTTACTGTAGTGAAGCTGCAGAACCACTGACAGCAGAGAAGCAGTCCACTCGACTGCACAGTTCCACTGGGTTGGGGGAGAAGGCTGCAGGACTCTCCACAGGAGGTAACTACTGTACACTGGCCTCCTTCTAGTATGCTTTACACCTCACTTCATTCAGCCTTCAAAGCAGTCATTGCAGACTCCAGCAACCAGTGCTACTAATGCCATTGTGTTACACCTGAGACAGCTGAGTGGCACTGAGGCAGAGGCTTGAGGATGCAGTGGTACCCAACCTGGCTCTCATCTGGCTATTTTACTGGGCCTCTTAGGTGATCACAGCCACTCAAACAATGCTGGTTAATTATAATGATACAGTAAGGAAAGTATTTCAAGGAAGAAAAGGAGGGAGCAGCTTCATTCTTTCACTCTTTTTCCTGGTCACAATTGTAGGTGATGTCATTGTCTCATTACCTTTTCTTTTTTTTCTTTTTTTTTTTTGCAAAGATGCCCCTCTTGGAAATCAGTATATTGTTACCTTTCATTTAAAATTTTGCCAAGATTGTGCTTTTTTTTTTTACTAATGCATTGAGAAGGGGTTTATATAAATTATCTATGAGTTAAGCCTATGCAAATTACTTCCAGCTGAGCTGGTTTATATTTTTTTCCAGACTGTACTTCCAGAATGGTACCACCACCAGTACTACCAAATTTTAAAATATTTTAACCAACTCGCAAAGAATCCCCTTACCTATTGCAGTCAGGCCTTCCTCCCCTGACAGCCACTAATCTATCTGCTGTCTTTTCGGATTTATGCATCCTGGGCATGTCATATAAATGGCATCATTTACACATGACATGATTTATAGACAATGGGATTTGCTGCAATAAAATTTTCCTAAGCTATCAAAGACTTTAATAACACACCAGCTTAAACTTTGCGGGGGGGGGGGTGGTACATTCCTATTCAAGATTCATAATCAGAAAAGTCCTTCAAGGAGTGTCCGAGTTCATCCACTAGATAATCTCTTTGCATCACACCTTAAGATCACGTAATGCCTTGTTTCTTCTATGACTTGGTTTATTAGGAAAATGAACTTTTCTCTGACCTTCCTCTATTAGCAGTCTGAATCTTTCCAGCATTATATCATTTCCTTGATTCTTCTGGATGTATCCACTTCAGTTTTACATGTGGGTATCCCCCCTTCTTGGTTGTGATCTCTCCTGGTGACACTCGGTATTGCCTGCCAGAAGACAAAGTCTCAAGACAGTGCTGTTGGTGGCAACGCACTGTCTCCTGCTTCACTGGCTGCCTAACACCTTTCAGATGTCCAGGATTAAACACCAGGAGTAATCTCAGACAGCCCGGGGAATATTGCCACCCACCCGGGTGCTAACATGGGTGTGGCCTTATTTCTGTCTTTGACATTCTTTGCATGCTTTGTGCACCTTCTTCAAACATCACATGCTCACAGACTTTGGAGTCCACTGGCTGGCGAATGTATGTCCCAGGGTGGTCTCAGGATCAAAACTCCATCCATCTGTGACTTCTGAGGACATCAAAAGTAAGAGGATCTGTAGTTTCTGCTGAGCTGTTTCTTTCTTTCTTTCTGTTTTTTTTTTAATTCAAAATCAGTTCATTCTCTCAGAGTTTCCTTAAACTTTCTTTCTCATTGCACAGCAAGAGCAAGGTCTCCAAGAGTTGCATTTCCTCTTGCTCAGCGGATTGGCCAGTGCTATCACCTCAGGCTTCTGGCCTGCATGGAGCCTTCAACCCTTCCTGGATGGAGAAGGTACACACAGGCTGGCCGTGAGTGAGCAGCCCCTTCCATAGAGGGCTACTGTAGCTTAGGGAAAGTTCTTTTTGCTTTTTTTTTTTTTTTTAAATTGAAATGTCTCTCACTATAATAAAATTGGATATAGTGTGAATAAGATGAGGATTATGAAAAGGGAAAAAAATCAAGCAACAAGACATAAGATCTGGCAGAAATATACAAGAGAATTGAGATAATACATAACTTTCCTATGAGCTGGGGAGAAGAGCTTTTATTCTTTCAGTGGTGAAGGGGCTGGAGTGTCCCAGCTGGGGAGTAGCTGACCCAGAAGATGAGGCAAGAATGTTGGGGACTCAAACATGAGAAGGAGTCTGTTGGCTCCCAGGAGGAGCTCAAGACTTTCCACTCTGGCTCCCTAAGATCTAGAGGGCAGAGGTGTGGTCAGGTTCTAGGCAGTGCAGCTAGGATGACCACGTGCTTAGGCAAGGGGCCAAAACCTAAAGCAGAGGAAATGAGTAACCAACTATTTTAAATATCTCAAAAAGTGTTGTCATAAAACTGTGGTCTTCCACCTATCCTCTCAGACAGATAGAAGCACACATGCGCATGTGTGCACAGATAGAACAACGCATGCACATGGACCTGCAGAGAGAAGAACGCATGCGCGCGCACAGCCTGCCAAAAACCTGATGCCTTTCCTTTTGAGCACAGTAAAAGCCACCAAAGGGATAGCAATGACTGCCCAGGACTGACAGAAAGTTGTGCACGACCATTAGGTACTCACCCAGCCACCTCCTCTTCCTCATGATGAGCTTTGTGAACCCGAGTCCTATCAGTGGAATAAAGGTTGGATGCCCCAACCAGACTGGCCCACAGAAACCCTGCCCAAGAGGTGCTCCAAACCCGTTCTGTAAGCCGGCAAGCTTAGAATAAGAATTTAAGACTGTGTCGTCACACAGCATCACTTCTTAGAGGCAAGCTATCTACTGAGCAGGAGCATTTGTTAAAGGCTTCGTGAATGAATATTTGTACTAAGCTAGTAGGATCTGGAGAGGTATCTAAGACACTCGTCTCGCTCTCGCTCCTACAGGCATGATTATACTACACATTTGTGTGAAACTTCACATTCCTCGACTCACCCAGGAGTGATTTCATGGCCATTGATAAAGAACAGTAGTTTTGAGTTATGATTAGTGCCCTGGACCCTGAAAACCAGCATGACCATCACGCTGTGTTGGAGAATTCCAGTTCTTTATTCTTCTTTCAGATGGATCAACTGAGAGTTCAGTAATTTATGAGTTCACAGAGCGGATCATTCAAGAGCTGGGACCCAGCCCCCACTGTGGGTTTCTTGGCGAATAAGCTCTTGTGAAGCTCCCATTCCCCCCTGCTGTCTGTGTCACAGTGGCAGAAGCATGGGCCTGGTAACCCAGAGAAGTGTGTAGAGCCAAGGCTCAGGGCTGCACTTGAGAGAGAACCTCCCCACTTTCTAGTCTTCACAATCAGAAGCAGAGGGGGAAGGGCCCTTGAGCTAGCTCAGCAGACTAAGTGCCTGCTTTGGCAAGTGCAGGGACCAGGGTTTGATCCCTAGTCCTGCGTGCCACACTGGCCCCACCTCTGGGGCGCGCAGAGCAGACGAAGGAGTCCGGGTGTAGCAGTGCACGCCTGTAGTCCCACTGCTGGGAAGGCTAAAACTTGGGGAACACCATGAGACTGAGCTGCATAGTGAGACCCTGTACCAAATACATTTGGAAAAAAAAAAAAGAATCAAGTAGGAGACAGAGCACACACCTCGTGAGCTAAAGTGACTGCAGGGTAACAATACTACTGTGGCCCCTCGTCTGTGATTTTTGTCCTCTGTGGTTTCAGTTACATAGGATTAACCCTGGTCTAAAGTATGAAATAAAAAAAATTCAGAAATAAACAATTCATAAAGTTTTTGATAACTCTAATTAGCGTGTATTGTTGCAGATGATCTATTTTATTATGGTTGCTAATTTTTTTATTGTACCTAGATTATAAATGCAACTTTATCAGAAACATATATGTACAAAAATCACACTACATAGAGAATTCAGTACTACATCCATGCTTTCCAGTATCCATGGGATGAATGTATCCCCTGTGGACAAGAGGGAACTGCTGTAGTAACGATGATTGCCGATTTTTGTTGAGCACTTACTGTACGATAGACGCCATGCCAAATACTTCAATTCCATTCATTTATTGATTCTTAGAAGGGGACTCAGGAAGTGGAAGCTTCTATTATTCCAATTTTAAGGGCGACAGAACAGAGGATCCTGGATGAAGTAACCCGTGAGAAACTGAATTAAGGCCCCCCCCCCCCGACACTCCGGGCTGCTAAGGCCACGACTGATGATCTTAACACTAAACCCAATCATCAGAATGAAGTGTCAGAATGTGGAACGCTATGTGCAGGCATTAGTCACAGCCCAAGTTCAAATCCTCCCTCTGCCAAGAATAAGCTGTGATCCTTAATCTAATTTGCATTTTAAATCTGCAAACAAAAACAGGTTATTAATGTTAAATGAAGTAATAACATAAATAAATAAAATAATTTACAAAAATACATCATCGCACCCTGCCTGGCTCTCAGGCCATGCATAATACATGGTAGGGTTCATTTCCAGTGCTGAATTTTTTTTTTTTTTAAACACAGTTTTCCAGGTATCTCCAGAAATTTTATGCAACGGAAGCAGAACTCTGGTTCCATTCAGCTTTGAAATGTTTCTCTTTCTGTGTGCTTAGTACTCCCCTTATCCCCTCTAGAAGCAGTAGAAATATACCATCAATAAACTCCCCACTAGCCAAAGAGAAATTGAAAACCTTTTTTTGTTTGTTCCTGGAGTCACGTGAAGCTGTGGCTGCTATCCCAGACAGCACAGAGGTGGACATGCCTATCACTGGCCAATTTGTACCCAGAGGAAGACTTGACTTTGCATGAATTTAAAGGACATTTTCCCTGCTGAGGGTCCATTTCCAACCACGTGATGGAGGCAGGGTGGTCAGCCATGTGGACCATGGCATTTCTCGGCACCTAGAAGAAACAGTTCCTCCTTGGTGAGAGATTCACTCTCAGAGAATATTCTCATGTGGATAATTTTAAAATAATGACAGCCAATTCCCCAGGGCAAGAAATCCCAGACACTAAGGAATTAGAATGCTTGACTCCTCTCCTGGGTTTGGGCTGAGAAAGGGTTCAAGGGACTGCTGACGTAAGCCTGAGGGCATCCCTGGACTGGAGGACTCTTACATGAGCAAGACCTTCCTGTTTGTTATGAAAATAGCATTTTAAAAACCACAAGACATAAGAGGTGTCATTTGCTATAGGATTAATGTGCAAAGGCAAACAACAATACACATTTTCTTCACATCTATTCATCTTTTGTATTTCCCCTGCTGCTATGACCATATTTTGATATAAAATAAGTGATGCGGGTATGAAATATGTCAAAGTCAGACTTTCTCAACAACACCCTGGCAACGCTGCTTTCTAAACTGTTGTTGTATTTCTAAGATGCACTTGGCAGCTTTCATAAACATACTTCTGTAATACAGATAAGTAGTGTTAAGGCAGGGTGTGTTATATGCCAAAATGGCATTCCTGCTATACATTTGTTCCATTTTGTTTTTTAAAAATCTAAGAAGACAAAAATTCAGCTGGCTACCCTTGAATTAAGGAATGGCTAGCTCTTTTTCCTTCTTGGCTTTTTTACAGTTTATGGTGCAGCTTTGTGTTTTCCATCTTTAAAGATCCTACAACATATGACTTATAAACTATACTCTTAGTAAATGCAGGCAACCTATTAATAGATATATGGGTGAATATAATATTGTTAAGGCTTTGAATTTCCTTCCTCTGGATCACAGATCTTCAAAGCTCTCCCCCTGGCATGTAACTGTGGTCTTAGGAATCTGGCAGAAAATACAGTGTCTGGGTCTTGAAATGTGAAAACTATGGGAGAAGTCAGGACCACTGTGTCGTGTGGGGGACAATACAGACACCTGGGAGGCAGGGGAACCCTGAGCGAGTAGCGTCAGCTATCCTTTTAGTCAAATAATCTAGAGCTTTAACTCAAGCTGAAAGTTATATGCTCCCTCTTCTTTTTATTCAGTGATAAGCTTTTTAAAAAATAGTCGAAGAAAAACATCAGAAATGTTATAGAATTTCACTAAACAAAATGATAGGAATACAGTAATCTGTATGTTGCATATTTCCATCTTCAAATTAGTTGTTCAGATTACCAGACATAAGCATGCGCAATTGGTCAAAAAAATTAAAGACAGAAGAAAAAAAAATAAGTATTATCTTTTCCTTTTAACAAGCCAGCACAAATCAAGCCATCCTGTGTGTATATACATATTTTTCTCTCTGTCTTGTCTCTGTCTCTCTCTCTCTCCTTTCTTTTCTCCTCTTTCTCATTGCAGTTTTCCTTCCCTTTGAGCAGTTTCTTTCCCTTTCACAGTATTGTAGTTTTCAGATTTTATTTACTCTTTCAGGTTCTTACACCAGTGAGACAATGTGATGTCTCCACATGTGAGTTTGATTCATTTCATTGAAGATTATCATGTTTAGCTGTATCCATTTGCCCACAAAAACCTTGAGCTATGCAGACTGTTTGGGGAAGTGACGTAAACAGACCCACATACGCAAACATCCTATTATTTCACTCCTGTGAGAACCTGAAAGCGTAATTAACATACAAAAGGTGCAATAGATACTGTGCAAGGGACAGCATTTGTTCAACAGGAAGGAAAAATTGGGTTGAGGAAAAGGACAAATAAAAGAAGGAAAAAAAGATATATCTAGGAATATATGCAAAATAGTTTGGATGATTATACTGTCAATTCCTCTTGGTCTTTTCAAAGGAGCAGTTAGTGTTTCATTTTTTTTCATTTTTCCCTTCTTTCATTTGTATTTTTCCTCATCCCAGTTTTTCCTTCTCATTGAACTAATTGTTTCCTTTCACAGTAAATTGTACTGTTGATCTCTGCTGATCTTTTGAAAGGAGCAGCTAATGCTTATTTTTTTTTTTATTTTATGCTGATTTTTTCCCTCCTTTTAATGTCTTGTAAATTCTTTGTTATTGTTTTATTTTTTCTTTAAATTAATTTAACATGTTTAGATCTGGTAGTTTGTACAATTAACTTGAAGATCACATTGCATAATAAAGCAGCATTGTTCAATTCCTATTACCTTATTTAGTGAAATCTTTTATCATTTGTATCATGTTACCTTTTTTTTCTATCATTATTTTTTTTTTTTAAACCTCAAACCTGAGGGGACTTGACTGAACTTATCAGGTACAAAAGTGACATTGCTTGTTATATAGCTCTTGCTTTAACTCGGTCTTAACCATCCAGCAGAAAAGTATAAAAATGAGGTATGGAAAGTAAAGCCATATTAATATGCTGAGCTATAAAAGGCTCTAGTCAGCAACTTCTGTGGATAACCCACTGCTATAGTGGACTGCTGGACTGTGTGGGAGTGTTTGCTGAATTCAAGCACCTATAATATTTAAATGCCAATAGAATACCCATCTCTGACAGGACTAAACAAAAAAAGGGGATACAAAGGAAGGACCATTTTATATTTGTATACACAGAATAGTTGGGATGGATATGCAAGTACTTTTGCATAATTCTATGAGAAGAAAGATTTGTACTAATAGTGTTTGGGCAGGAGACCCTGTCTGCTTCTTGTACTATGGATAACCACTAGGAAGATAACAATGTAAAAAGTATTAATTATTGAAACTCTCCTATTAATCACCTTTGAAACTGTCTCATTGATATTTGTCTCTCAATAAAATAAATTTAAATTTAAAAAAAGTCC
Source organism: Ctenomys sociabilis (assembly GCA_004027165.1). Lineage (NCBI taxonomy): Eukaryota > Metazoa > Chordata > Mammalia > Rodentia > Ctenomyidae > Ctenomys > Ctenomys sociabilis. The sequence goes on from PVKA01003475.1 coordinate 77,568, forward strand.
TCAAGTTTATCTTTCTGGGTTTTTAAAAAAAATTTTTATTTATTTATTTATTTATTTATTTATTTATTTATTTATTTTGGCAGAACTGGGGATTGAACTCATGTCCTTATGCTTGCTAGGGAAGCATTTATTCCACTGAACCATCTCCTCGGCCAAGTTTATATTTTTGATAGCTGAGTAATAATCCACTGTATAAAAACACCACATCTTTTTTATCCATTCCTCAGTTGATGCGCATTGGAGTTGTTTCCAATATTTAGCCGTGACAAGTTGTGCAGCTATCAACACATACATTGGTGTGGTATGAAGTCTTCAGTCCATCTTCTTTTTAATATCAGGATTATATTTTATTGCTTCAACAGGAGTTTTTAAACTTAAGGGTAAGGATTAGGCTGTCCACCAAGAGTTCATTTATTTGTCCTGGAGGAGCAGATGGCTGCTTTTTTGCATTTTTCCACCTCTGTTTTGAACTGTGATGTCTTCATATCCAGCACGGCAGAGATGCTAACCACTGTGCCTGCCTACCTGCTGCCCTCTTCCAAGAGATCTAGTCCTGGTTATGTGCAGGACGCTGCCTCCTTCCCCTCTGCCCAGAGGGACTGGTGGAGTTGCAATGCTACCCCATGCTCTTCAGATGCCCGAGTGAAGAATATGAACCTCTTGGTTCTCCAGTTTCTAACTTTGTGACCTGATTTAGTTTATTTAAGCCTTGCCATCCTTAGGTTCTTCATCTAAGAAATAAGGGAAATGATATTTGCCTTTCAGGTGCTGTCAAAGGGCAGTGAGAAGATGCATCCTGTAAGGCAGCTCCTGTCCAAATAAAGCACTCAGTGACATCAGCTGCCACTGTCACTTCGTTTCTGCTATCAGCATCATCAGTATCGTCACCGGTATCAACATCCCCATTAGTATCAATATTAATATTGATACTGTGGTTCAAACAACTCCTAAACACGTGAGGGCTTTGACATCTAAGCCATAGTGGTGTCTTTATTCTCCTTGATGGAGAAAATGGAAGCTTCTAGAGATTAAGCAAATCCTTTTACTGTGGTATTTGTTGGCGCTACTCTGATCCAAGAAGAGCTCTCCTGTTTCTTTGTTTGTCTTCTTGCTCTGACACAATCACCAAAGGCTGAAAACGTTTTTTTCTGGTTGCTCTTAATATACCCAGTTCTTCATTCTTTGCCTTTTCATGCCTTTCTTCCCACCTCTTGCAGGATGCTATTTGCCCGCACATATGCGCTACTCCTCCCATCCTGAATAAGTCTGAGCTCACTCTGTACATCCACATTAAGATCATTGACAGAGTGCGACAATTCATTTTTGAGCATCATTCACCTTGGGAGTCCCTAAAAGCCAATCTTGACAGCAGTATAGTCAGGCATTAAAAAATAATGTGTTGGTCAACAACCTGTAGGTATAATGGTGGCCCCGTGGGATTTTAATAGAGCTTAAAAATTTCTGATGACATCATAGTGCAATGCATTCCTGAACTATTGGTGGTAGTGTTGGTATAAACAAACCTATAGCACTTCCAGTTATAAAACAGGATGGTTCAGGCAATTATAAGTATTGCCACGTGGAATGACTGATCTGCGTGGCCTAGGTCTGCAGAGGTAGGATCTTTCCTCTACAATAAAATTGCCTCATGGCACATATCTCAGACTGTATCCTCATTGTCAAGCGGCACATGGTTGGCTATTGTAGAAATTACTGTTGCAGCTCTTGTTTTACAAAGCCAAGACCCTGTTCTCTGACCATCACAAACTGAAAGACACGTGCAGTCCTCAGTGTCTGCTGAGGATGCTTTTGGAGTGCCCTCTCAGTCCCTATTGGCTGTCTCTTTTGCCTACAAATATGAGACTCCACATGTCTTATCTGTCAGAGTTGTGTCGCTGTTGGTCCAGCAGTCCAGACTCAGGGTGGACAAAGGACCAAGCTGAACCAGTAAGACTCTTTCTTTAGTGGATGTCAAATCGGTACAGAGAGGCCAATACTATTTTGGTGCAGCCTGGGCTGGTCATTCCAGTTTTCACAACATGCAAATACAGAGACTGAGTCAGAAGCCTCTTTTCTGCATGAAATAACCATAGAGTAGAAACAACCCTAGAAATAATAGAGATGTGATAGAAGAAGGGTCCAATTCTTGTGAATTCTTGGCTCTGGTGCATGAGCAAGGCTTTTTGTCCTCGTGTCCCATTAGACACTTGATAAATCTCCCCACCTTTTGTTCTCCGGAAGCCAAATGGATGCAGCTTCCTTCATATGCAACTAATCTTAACTAAGCCAGGATTTTTCCTTTGGAGCCAGCTTCATGGTCAAGATTTTTGTATTATCTGAAAATCAGTTCAAGGAGGTCTAAAAGTAATTTAAGCAGGATTCCCTGTCAAATTTGGCCTAATATTTGGAAAAATAATAGAAATTTGGGGGAAACATTCCAATTTTTTTTTTTTTTTATTTCTTAGAGGGAGGGAAAGAGGGATGGGGAGAGCAAAACACACCAGGGAAGCTGGGGAGGTAGCTCATTGGTCTAAGCACCTGCCTGGCAAACTCAAGGATTCCAGTTCAATCTCCAGAACCACATGCTTTGCCAGCCCTGGAACACCAGACACACTGTGCTGGCCTGGAAACCATGCCTGACGAAGCACGCCTGTAATCCCAGTATTGACAAGGCCGAATCGGGGAGATCACTGTGAGTCAGAACTGCCCTGTGAGACCCTGTATCCAATAAATAAAATAAAACAAAACTAGGGGAAGGAATCTACAAATATACAATTACAGTGATAGAGGATGGAGTTTTCCACACCAAAAGAAGCAGGAGCAGGAGGTGCCCATCACGAACACACCAGTACCAAGTGAAATCTCCTCTAGTGTCCGGCTGATCACAGGGCTCATATGGTTTGGTTTTATGCAGACTCAAAATAGCCAGCACGTAAGTCCCTCGAGCATTGGCACTGGGCTCACAGCTTGTGGCAGGAAAAAGCCTGCTACAGTTTGATTTCTTTCTTTTTTTTTTTTTTTGGAAGCTTTGGAAATGAAACATGTTTCAAAGAATATGCTGCTGCTAGGCAACCATTGCAGGCTGCCATATTTGTTTGTGCAAGATTATAAGACAGCAGTTGCTCCGTGTCCTAGAGGATTGTGTTACGTGTATCCTATGACTGTGGACCAGTTCTGCAATTGAGATCTCAGGGGATTCCTCTAGTATTCAACGGCTACAACCACACTTGTTCCAAAGAACTTTGAATCCAAGACTTGGGGATGGATCCACCTTCTCTATCAGTTCTTCCATGGCCACGCTACCAGTCCTAGAATCTCCTGTAGAGTTCTCTTTGCATGTTTATACCTGATCTCCCATCATAGTTTGATACCTTTTTATTTTAAATTTCTCAGTTTAAATGATGATGATGGTGGTGGTGACAACAATCATAAAAAGCTTTGGGCAAGTATTTTTTTTTTTTAATTTTTTCAATCATTTTAAAATTATAAGCAAATTATTATTTTTTTAATTA
>PVKA01003475.1:81179-109654 GCA_004027165.1 Ctenomys sociabilis
ATTTATTTTTATTTTATTAAAATACAAATGTCAATCAGACAGTTTCAAGACACCTTAACCATACAGATTCGATGAATTAATACATTGCAAACTGTTTTCATAACGTTTTGGTATTGTACAAGGTGCATACATGATATTATATTTACAGATATTATTTTAGCAGATATCTCTTATCAGTGAATTAAGAGTGTAGCTGCCTACTTATCTTATTTTTTTATACCTGAATTATATCAAAAATTCAATAATTATTTACCTAGTGGATGACCATAGTACTAAAAGCCCACATAGCAATCTGGTCAAGCATTGGCCGTGGGCAAGTGTTGAAGAGCCAGTAACTTACATCCACCTCAACATTAGTAATAGATGTCTTCATGCTGCTATGTTTCAGAAATTACAGTTCAGACTTTTGAGATGGACACTCTAATGATCCACTGATAATACCCCCTAGCTCAGTAGAGTATCATACTGAGTATCAATCTTCTGGAAGAATTCGGAGATTGTGTGGGCTGAATTCAAATGAAAAACCCCAAAGCAAGGTTATGACCTATACCACTTCCCACCCCCAACCACACACCAGCAGTGGGATCCTATGCTGTCACGGGGAAGAAGCATTCAAGAAAAGCTAAGCCCTCGCTAGCACTTACATATTGCTGGACATTCAGATAGTTAAGGGTCTGTGGAGCATGGAATGGAAGCAGGGTCTTGATTTCTTCTGTAATAAAATGCTGAGCTCCTGGGTCCTTCCCTGTCCAGTTTTCCAGTGGGCATGGTCATGGCTATCTGAAACAGTACTCTCCCAAGTACGATCTTATTGCCCAGAGGATGGAATCAGTACCTTATTACAAGATACCTAAAGCCAGAATTTCTGCAATTTTGCACTCTTAAGATCCAAATTTGTCCAAAAAAAAAAAAAAAAAAAAAACAGAACATATTAACCTATTTTCTACCCAGGACAGAAGACAAAATATTTCCTTCTTCACTTGACAAGGACTTTTGGCAATTTAGATGAATGATGCCAAGAGAAAGAAAACGATGGATTATGAACTTCCTACAGAAATGGATTTTAAAAAGAAGCCCCAAACATCACGAATCACAAGCTACTTTGTTTCCTATTCATGACCTTCATCTACGTTCTCTTTCCTCAAGTAAATGGAAATGTGTCATTCTGATTAACAGTAATTGCTTCCTTGTCATACATCAGCTAAAAGGAGATGTTTTATCACGACAGATTTATGGAGACATGGGCATGTGCTTAAGGGGTACTTTATGAAAACTCCTGTTGCTTATCTATTGCACTTAAAAAAATCTTCTATTTTCTTCCCACCCCACCTATTTTTCTACAGATCTTTAAGGGTAGAGAAATACGGCGTTCAGTGGGAGTCGATCACTGCCTCGTTTGCCAAGCTGTATTGTTTACACCATTGTCATAATGATGTTGACCAGTATCTGGACTGTGGTTAGCCAGGAAATAATCCTAGCTGGCAAGCTCTTCAGTAGATTATTTTCCCCCTGTAGAAACAGCACTCTAATCTCAAGGAAAATTTTTTAAGGAGAATTTTTATGTGACTTATTGTTTTTCTTGTTGGCAGCAACCTATTGATGCAGAAAGGAAAAGAAAACGAAAACAATTTAAATTGATCACAGTCACAGTCACAGTCATTGTGATTTTAGAACATACAGCACCCCAGAGGGGAGTAACAGTGTGAAAATGTGCATGATGTTAGCAGAAGACCCCCAGGACGCTGGTTCAGCACGATACTCTTAACCTTTGGCATAGTGCCTAGAATTGATACTTGCTTCTTGACAAGGTCAAGCAGTGAGGTTGAAACAGGATGAAAGTCATCTTCAAATGGTTGGCAGCCAATGGCATGAGAGAGAAAGAGACTGTAACGGAAGAGAGTGGATAAATGAGGGAGAGGACAAATGGGCAATGACATCCGGGGACCATCACACGTTAAACAAGACAGAAGTCCTCTAACAATGACCTGGACAGTTAACTCCACGGAGACAGGAGCCACACTACTTATCTGATTAATCCATATCCTGTGCCAAAGCCTGCTTTCTGTAATGCTTGTTGATTGAATAAACAGATGGGTGAAGGGATGAAGCTGTTCCTACCTAAACATTTACCTCTAGGCATAAACAACAGATGCTGTGCCTGTAATAAATCTCTCTCTCCTTTTTTTTTTTTTTTTTTGCTTTAAAAATCAATGTAAATTAAGGCCATTTCCTCATTGGGAAAACATAACCTGACAAGTATATTTCGATACAGAGGCCCTGAAGGGTAGATGTACGTAACTACAAGGGAGCCCCCTACCTCCACAGAACAAGCACTGGGATTTCTATCCTGTTGAGCTAGTTTGATAGTGTCGATGGCAATGTGCATTCAAGCACTCACCAAAGCTAGGAGCACGAAGGAGTTAGAATTGCTTTGCACCCAAACAATAACCAACACCAAATGAGACATGAGCCCGGTGTCACCCATCTGAGATGATGGTGGCCTTTTGCAAAGCAGCCATCCCAGCTTTGGATCAAGTTGCTTTTCTTCTATATTTGTATAATAATTCATCCGGAGGGCACCTATCACCTTGTGCCTCATAGCATAGTTGCCTTAATTCAGTTTCAGTGTTTCTCCAATGCCTGACCAAATAGTCAGTTGTTCAAGAAATATTTGCAGAATGAACAAATCAAAACCTACTTGTTTATAGGTTTTTCAGTATGGTACGTCTTGTAGGTTACATGAAAACCAGGGAGGAAATGAATTGAAAAATCAGTTATATTGATTTCTGGATACAGAAAAATTTATAGAAATTCTTATATTTTGTAACCAAGGCTAGGACAAGAAACAAAAATTTTCCAGATATCTTAAAAGCATTCTACATGCCCACTGTAGTAAAAAAAAAGAAAAAAGAAAAAAACCCTGAAAAGCAAAAAAAAGTGTGCTCACTTTCATGGTAATCACTTCTGAAATTTGGCTTATGGCTTCATAACTTGACCACACATAGCTAAATGGTTTCATTTTCTCATTAGTTTTATGGGTTTCTATTAATCTAGATTTTCACTCTGTCCTTTTTGTATTTTTTTTTTCATATAACATATTTGTTGAATGAAACAAGTTATCCTAGTCTGGGCATGGTGGTGCACGCCTGTAATCCCAGAGCTGGGAAGGCTGAAAACAGGAGGATCACCATTAGTCTGAGCTTTGTAGTGAGACTCTGCAAGAAATCCAGTGAAGCAACAACAATAGTAAAATGTGCTCACTGTCTGTATTTTGCTGCTTTTATCTCCTCAGGTCTATTAGACTGAGCAAGACAGATACATTTATAGTGCTGTGTTCTGCTATTAGAGCCACGTAACGTATGGTTGTATCTGTCTGTCTGTCTGTTTCTGGCTCTCTTCATGTTATCAGAAACTAATGAACAATACATAGATCCATTAATTCATGAGGGCCACAAAACAATGATATTTAAACTTTAAATATCATTAAATTACTTTCTTCTTAATTTGTTGTAGAAATATTTTTAGCAGAAACTGATGAATAATATCTGGATCCATTAATTCATGAGGGCCACAAAACAGTGACATTTAAATTCACTAATCTTAATTTATTATAGAAATGTTTCCATAAAGGAAAACATTAACTCATCTACTATTCAGTTATCAATTTAAATAGTTCATAGAGGAAAAGCACATGAAACTACCTTTCAGCCTCATTTTGTACCAGTTTATTAAATGAGTGGCTCTTTTTATTCTCAAGGAATAAGAAATTGCTCTTTAAAAGTCTTTATGAATTCATGAATCAGCACAATTTTTGTCCTTTGATCCAGTGACAATATTTTCCTTATTGAACGCATATGGTCTGACTGGGGGTAGTGGGGATATCTTTAGGCTATGTCTTGCGCCCTTCCAATGGGCCTTTAACTCTGCTTGCTTCCCAGTGGACAGAGGACTCTCTTCCAAGTTTATTTTGTACATATTCTGCCTAAGGCTAGCATTTTCTATTTTTTCCAACAATCTCTTTTTTCCCAAAGTAGAAAATAATATTTAAGATCACAGTCCGGGTCCTAGTGACATCACGGTCATAGCTCCTGGGTGGCTTAATGTCTTAAAACCCTCTCAGCACATAAGTGCAGGAATTACTGAGGTATGAAACACTTTGAATTTTAATTCAGTATCACCAGATTTCTGCTTGACCTCTTCTACTTGGGATTAATATTGATCTCCTCTATGTCTAGAATACTGATTCTTTCTTCAGGACAGAAAGAATTACAAAATTGGAATGTCACAGAATCTGTCATTTGCTTTATCTCTGTAGTATAGGAAACATCTTAGTTATAATAAAAATTCTTTTTCCATAAGTGTGATTCTTGAAGACTTTCTAAACTTTTTCCATTATATGTTTGTACTTGTTTCTTCATACTTTTTTAGCTTCAATATATCTACATTGTGAGATATGCCAAGTGTTTCATTCTTTATGATTCTTATTTGGTTCAAGTCACAACATCAAAGATATTTTAGTGGTTATTATTAAACCGTACCTCAGCAGATTTCTAGCTATTTTGGCTGACTGAAATTTGTTCAAGAAATATTTAAGAGAAAAATATTCTCCAAGTCATTCAGTTGGCCTTGACTGTTTACTGGAGTCTTTCAAATTAAAGTTTTATTTTTATTTTATTGAAGAACAAATACCAATGAAACAGTTTCAAATCAAATTAGTAGGACAGATTCAATAATTAATACATTGCATATTGTTTTCATAGTGGTTTTTTGTTGTATAAGGTGCAGACATGATATTCTGTTTACAAATACTATTAGACCACATGCCTCTAATCAATGAATTAAGAGAATGTAGCTTTACACTTATCTTTTTTAAAAGCTGAATTATAGTACAGTTTCAATAATTAATACTTTTTACATTGTTATTTTCCTAGTGGTTATCCATAGTACAAGAAGCAGACAGGATATTTTGTCCAAACACTATTAGTGCAAATCTTGCTTCTCATAGAATTATGCAAAAGTACTGTATATTTATCCTAGCTGTACTGTTTATACAAACATAGAATGGTCCTTCCTTTGTATCCCTTTTTTTTTTGTTTAGTCCTGCCAAAGATGGGTATTCTATTATCATTCAATTATTATAGGTGCTTGAATTCAGTGAAAACAATCCAACACAGTCCAGCAGTTCACAATATTTGAAGAAGCTGTTGACTAGAGCCATTTATGGCTCAGCTTATTATTATGGCTTTATTTTATATACCTCATTTTTATACTTTCCTGCTGGATGTTTAAGACCAAGATAAAGCAAGACCTATATAACAAAAACATGTAACTTTTGTATCTGATGAGGTCAGTCAAGTCCCCTCAGGATTTATCCTATAACCCTGTACCTCATTCTGTAGATCCTCTGTCAGTATCAGCCATGTGGATGAGTCACAGCCATTACTTGACCAGTTTGTTCTCTGTGAAAGCCTGAGAGAAAGTTTTCTCTGCATGTGACTCTCCTTAGGCACAGTATAGATCATCTATCACATTCCTCTGTGGCTCCATAATCTCCTTGGTCAGAAAATTTGGGGCACAACTGAGTTCCATGATATTACAATACAGGTGCTCCTATGTCCTGAGTCTTCACTGACCTTGAAAAGCTAGGGCCAAAATGTTGGATGACCTTGCAGCCCTTCCATTTTTCCAGTTTTTGATCTGCAAACTTAGGTTGTTAACCATCCAGAAGAGAAGCTGATTATTACACTGCAACATAGGCAGTTCAGTTTACCCTATCTGACTGAATTCTTTTTCGCAGTTATACCGTTCTATTTGTATTTTTTCTTTAGATTTCTTATACTAGGGAGACTATATGTTATTTGCACATGTGTGTCTTGTTTATTTCACTTATGAGTATATGTTCAAGTGGCATCCACTTAAATATGCATTGCGTATTTTCGTTGTTGTTGTTGAACTGGGGATTGAACCCAGGCCCTTGTGCTTGCCAGGGAAGTGCTTATTCCACTGAGCCATCTCCCTAGCCCCACTTAAATATAAATGCTTCAAGTTGATCATTCTTTATAGCTGAGTAATACTGTATTGTGTAAAAATACCACATCTTTTTCAACCATTCCTCATATGTTGGGCATCTTGGTTGTTTCCAAGATTTGGCTATCACAAATTGTGCTGCTATAAACATAGATATACATATATCACTATGATATGATGTTTTCAGCTCCTCTGGGAAAATTCTGAGTAGGGGAATAGCTGGCTTGAATGTGATTTCCAGTCCTAGTTTTCTGAGGAGTTTCCACACTGTCAAATTAAAGTTAATGCAGCCAATTACTCAATTTCCAAAGTGTTTTCTGCACTTTAGAGAAATGTCCCTTACCTTGTGCATCTAGTGCTGATGTTAAGTGTGATTTCCAGAAAGAACTTTTCATCCAGAGTCTCAGCTATCTAAAGAGACACATAGGTAGTAGAGTCCACTATATGGAAGATTGAGAAGAGCATGTTCCTGAGTACATGGAAAGGCAACACTGCAGAATAAAGCTGAGGGGTTAATAAAGAACATACTTTCCTCTATTGGGTGTCCCTGAAAGTAGAATTTAAGACTAGGATTCAGATGCGGGATAAATTTTGAATTTAAACAGTTTTCTTTTTTTCATCCTTAGCTCAGACTATCCTCCCCATTATCCAAGAACAGGAGAGATTTACACACACACACACACACACACACCTCAGAGCCAGAGGCCACAATTATTTGAGCTTAAATTTTTTAGGACACTTTTGTAAATCTATAGCAGACACAGTCATCTTGAAAATTACGACTTGCAACTTCTCTGGCGTGAGAAAATGAAAGTGTAAATGAGGACCAACGTGCAGAATAGATACTGGAAAATGGGAAGAAAATGTTTAAATGAGATGGGGAATGAGGAAAGGAAAAAGGGAAAGGAGAGAGGAGACAAAAAAAAAGAGAACAGAAGGCAAAAAGTGAAATGAAGCTTTTGTAGATAAGCAGGGGAAGAAGGGTTGAAGGGAAGGTAGGGAAATGGGAAAGAAAGTAGTAAGGTATGTCATGTACAGTAAAAATCCCCTATGATGAATGTTATCATTATGCATATCTAAAATGTACTAGTAGAATAAAAAACTAATGAAGGCTTAAAATGGAAATTAAAAAGTTTTTTAAAAACTTAAAGTTAATTTAGCTGGGTATAAAACTATTAGCACACATTTCCTTCCTTGTCCTTATGACATACAGTACAGGTGGAGGAAAGCATGACAACACCTTATTTTTTATCTTCTACCTTATTTGGTATTTTTGCCTGGGTGCCTAAAAAAATTCAGTTTTTTAAAAAATTCAATAATTTTAGTAATTTTTTAATTTGTGTCATCATGGGGTAATTTTCTCAGATAGATCTGCTCACCAATTTGTGCAATTTCAAAAGACTCTTAAATAACTGTCTTTACTACTTCTTTCACTTGCTTGTTTTGATAATGGTCTTTGTGAGCCCTTGTTATAGACATGTTGGGTCTTGTTTGCCTGTCTTCTGATTTTTGCTTTGTCTCAAATCTTGTAAATTTTTTTTTGTTTTAGTTTTTCCTCAGTAATATAATTTTATGAGTTTTGCTACTTCTGATTTGTGCTTGCTGTGACATCTTGCATGATTTTAGTCAAGTATGTTAGGTACTAGAAGTAGTATACTGTGGTTTTTATTGGAGGGCAGACTTTTTAGCATTATCCAGTTTTCTGTGGAAAATTATGTTACTCTTGATTTTCAAATAATAACTGTATAGCGTTATGCCTTTTTATTTTTATTTTTTATTTTATTTTTTCATGGAACCTGGGATTGAATTCAGACCCTTGCACTTGCCAAAGAAGCACTTACTCCACTGAGCCATCTCCCCGGCCCTCAGGATGCTTTTACCAAAGTACTTTTCTACCTTTAGGCTTTGTAGCAACCTGTTCTCTTTTCACCCAGTTTTCAAAACATAGGCAGCTTCTTGTCTGGCTTCTCTGATCTCTGGGCTTGTCTTCCACTTTCACCTGAACTTTCTCTATGGCTTTTGTTGGCATCTCTTGGCATTCTCTTCCCAATAATTTGTCTGTGACTGCGCTGGAGGAGGGAAGCCCCAAGAACCCAAGGATCTCAGATGGCCACAGCTCCTTCAGCCCACACCATAGATACTCCCCCCTTGCCTGCCAGCAGAGGACACTATGACCCCTGAGTGAGAGCTCCTTTCTAGTTCATGAGTACGTGCTGGAAACTTGGGGATTCCCAGGTTAGCTGCTTTGCCTCTTGTTTTATCTTTTTCTTGCTAAAATTGTTCTGATCCCAGCATGCATGGGTATATGTTGCTATGTTAGGCTTCTTTGCCAAAATCAAGGTTTATTGAGGTATTTGTATGTTTGGGTTTTACTGTCACTTTGTAATTTTGCAGATGGCAGGGGGAACAATTGAGGAGATATAAAATTTCTTTGGTCACTACCAAATGATTTCAAGATATTTATACATTTGAATGCTGTTGATGTGGTAAGAAAAATTGAGATATTCAAAATAGAGGGTGCTTCCATAAGACAGAAGGAAATCTGACATCATCATGTATATATAAGTTGTAAGAATCTCTCTGTAGTGAGAGGGAGCTTCATCTAGCTGAACTTCTTCACTCAGCTTCAGTTCTAGAATCTGTCCTCTCTATTGAGGGCACCAGCAGGATATGATAGACACAGAGAGGGTGCCCCTTGGACGGGATTCAGATCAAACTCTGCCACATATTTTTTTTTGCCTTGTCTTTTTTATTTTTATTTTTCTGCACCAAGGATCGAACTCAGGATCTTGCATGTGCTGGGAAGGCACTTATGTCACTGAGCTATCTCCCCAGCCCTGTGTGGTATTGATTGAACTCCTTTATCTATAGTCTTCAGTCTCCTTACCTGAAAAGTAGAGATAGCAACATTTTGATGAAGCCAGAGCACCATCCCTAAAAATGTTTTCTCCACTTTTAGATGGAAATATTGGCAAAGAGAGGACAAGTTAAGGTCACTGAAATATAAATTGAAATGAGATGCTAAAGAGTTCTTCTTATATAATACTACTAAAGTATGGTCGCAGAACATCAGCTGATACTGAAAGACTCAGTTTCGAAAGACAAATGGGAATATTTAAGGAATGGTAGCACTAAGGCACACAGGAGCATGTCACGTATTTCTCCAAACTTGTCCATCAGGGAGGAATTTGGTGATCAATGGTATAATCGTTATGACTACATAAATCCTACAATACTACACTCTGGGTAATTTTCTGACACCACTTGTACATGAAAAATGAACAGTAACAATCACATAATTCTAAAGCTCCCCACTTCAAATTGTCATCATGAATTGGTGTCAAATATAAAGAATTAGAAGAATATTTTTTCTGAAGGGTGCTGTGACTCCAAACCCAGACGTTTTCTATTTGGTAACTTCAAAACACTAGAAACTGCCTGTCTGACAAATGTTCATGTAACCTCTGAAAATACTTAAATTAGAAACATGAAGCTGAAAGCTTTACAAAAGAAATGCATGGAAATGTTGCCCAGCCTATGGAAACTTTAAATTGTTCCTCTGACTCATTAAACTTCCTGAGCTTCAGTCAACCTAACACATTGCTTGTGTTTCTTGTGATTCACTCTCACCCGTTGGTTCTCTGGGAGAGGGGCTACATCTTCCACAGATCTGCTTTCCTGGTGCTTAGCAGAAGGCCTGTATTTCAGAGGTGGCTCTCTACCCTCAGGACGCAAGTTAGGCCACACTTCTTCACCGCTCAACGATCCAGCGGTCAGCACTTTGCCTTTCTTGTGTTTAGATAATTCCTCCGTTATCATGGGCTCTGGGGAAGGGATTGGGAAAGTAAGTTGAAGCACCACATATTTTGGGGAAAACAAAACAAAACAAAAAACAAAAACAAAGAAAGAAACAAACAAAAAAACAAGAATAGAGTGAAAGGTTGAGATCACTGGTTAAGGTGAGTTCGGAGATTACCTGTGGATATGTTGGTGTATTAATTTGACATATGTTGTTGCTTAGATATTTATTTATTTATCTATTTATTTATTTATTTTGTATAAGATCTCACTACACAGCTTGGACTCATACTGATTTTCTTGTGTCAGCCTCCCCAGTGCTGGGATTACAGGCATGCACCACCATGGCCAGCTTGGTGTGGGCCAGCATGACATGTAGTACTGGGGATCCAACCTGGGTCCTCGTACTTGCCAGGCAGGGATTTAGACTTGTGAGCTCTCTCCCTGGTCCAAAGTATGTTTACTGGTCACATTGTATTTTAGCCCTTGGTAGTTCTGAGCATCATACAAAAGCAACACCATTTGCATTAGCAAGACCTTGCCTTGAGTTGGAAGAGACAATGGTAACCAAGCAAAAACACGTTGGTAGACACTCAGAAGAAACCCTAAATTAGAGTGGAGTGAGTTGAGATGGAAAGGAGCTGATTTCTCGGTAATAAAATTAAAGAATGGTTCTATCAAGAGACCACAGTGAGGCACACATCCGAACAGAGGGTAAAGGAAGCCATTCAATGTTGGACAAATGGTGCTCCTGGGAGAGGTAATGTGTCCCAGGGCAGGGCGGCTTCTTATTTGCTTGTGTTCACAGCCATGAGGACCTCATCCAGTTTTATAACTGGATGCTCCATTGATGCGTCCAATCTTGAGGTCCAGAATTCCATGTGTGCCCCTCTGTCCCCACAGTCACCCTTGGGGTGTCTACCTGAGGCCTTGGAGTTGCCAAACATGAACTCTAGAACCCCGCATCAAAGCTGCCTGTGCCATCACCTGCACTCCCTGTAGACAGCCTCCTGTCTTTCCAGTTCAGTTCCCTTTACTCTTCCCCAACTCATACCCAGTCCATTAGCCTTGTCCATATCAGAAACAGGCCCAGACTCCTGACTTTCTGCCACTCTTGCACCAACCTAGGTGACCATCAGCTCTCTTCTGGGTCCCCATAACAATCATGGTCACCTCTTTTCATCTGGCTCTGCATGGTGTCATCAGAATGCTCCTTTTAAATCATGACACTCTCTGGCTCCCAGGCCCCTACTGATTACCCCAGAGTCCTCCTCAGCTTACATAGTGTCTGCATCATCTTTCAAGCCTGCTCACCTGGCCTCTCTCTGCCCTTTACTTGTTTCATACAAGGACACTGACCTCTGTGCTTCTCTTCAACTTGAGCAACGCAGCCCAGCCTCAGGACCTTTGCACTTGCATATCCCTGTCTGCCCCATGTATCTCTACCTTCTTTAGGTCTTTGTCCCAAAAGTAGCCTCCCCTGACCATCTTTTGTGTAATTGCTTTCATACCTCCCTGACATATTCTTAGCACCATAGTAGCGCTGATACCACTTGAACATGAAAATTGAACAGTAGCAACCAGGTAATCCTAAAGTTCTCTGCTTCAAATTGTCATCATGAGTTGGTGTTATCCTGGGATACAATCCAAGATCTTTAGTAGATGCTGAAAACCATAGCTGGAACTGAGCCTCATATAAACTATTCTTCCTATATGTGTATTTTTTTAAGGTATTAGTACAGGGTCTACAAGATCTTACTACATAGGTCAGACTTGTACTGATCCTCCTGTTTTCAGCTCCTCAAGTGCTGGGGTTACAGGCCATCAGACCCAGTCTTAATCACCATCTCAGTGCACCCCTGGGGCAGGGCTGGCATGACACACTGGAATTGAACCCCCAGCCCCTGCATCTGCCTAAGCAGATGCTTTAATCCACTGAGCCATCTGGCTGGCCCTCTTATGTGTATACTCTTAAGATTAATTTTAACTTATAACCTTGTCATAGTAAGAGATTAACAACAGTAAATAATAATACAAGAGAACAATTACAGTAATACGCTGTAAGGGAACTACCAGCATCAATCCCCCTTGTACTTCGAGAACACTACTGAAATAAGTGCCATTGGAACACAAGCACTGGGTAGCACCATCGTCCATCCGACAGCTGAGACGGGTACTAATAGTGAGGGGGTAGCGTATCAAGTACGGATACGCTGGTTATTGGGGCGAGCCTCACCTTAGTCAGTACAGAGGAGGACTGTGCCAGATGCTGTCCTGCTGCTCAGAAGGGTATGTGACTTATAACTTACACTGATTATTACTGGAACTTTTCACTTCAGGGAGTAGTGAAAGTACTTGGCTACAAGTAATTAAAATCACAGAAACCAAAACTTAGGTGGAGGAGATGACAGTGTTCTGTCTAGTTGGGAGAGAGAGGAAGGCATATGGGCTCTCAATAGTGCCAGAGTGGACCCGGTACGGTCCAGTGATGGCAGGGAGCCAGCAGCCCAGAAGTACGACTATCCCAACTCTGCACAACTGCTGTAATTAAAAGGAGAGACACAGTAACAGTGAGGCAGCCATGGTTTTCTGTATCTGCTAAAATAGCCTTAAAGTAAATAAAGCAAATTTACATATAAAAGAATCTTCCCAAGTACAGGTTGCTACACACTGTTTTTTCAAAAATAAAATAAACATGTTTCTGAAATAGAGTCTAAATGTAATTTCTGAACACCAGATGCCATTTTTTATCTCATTTATAAGAGTTCATGACTTGAAGAAATCCTGTATAAATACTTGTACAAAGCAAATCACCAGTATTTTCTTTAACTTTTTAGTAAAAGAAAGGGATATAGTCTCTACAAGTGGCCAGGGGAAGAGTGGGTTTGGGAAAGTTTCTGACAACAAAAGGCATAACATTTTCTACTGGGTCGGGTGGGCTTCATTTCTGGAGGTAGGATGTTAGTCAGGTTTCCTACTCAGGCTGGAGTTAGAGCCTGTCAACAGAATACAAAGGAATTCTTCCTTCTGCACCCTTCCGCTCTCACATCCCCACTGGCGGCCAGGATATTGCAAAATTGATCAAAAAGGTCTCAGAGCCAGTGTCACTTATCATTCTACTCTAAAGGAATCATGTCTCAGGTCTTAATTAAAAACAAACCTGCACAAAAATTTCAATGTACCCTGGCCTTTCTGGTTTATAATCTGCTGGCACATTGGCCGACGGAAGAAGAGCTAATTGTCATTGTAAAAACGATGCCTGTTGTCTTTCTTTAAAATGAAACTTTAAAGAAAATGTGTGATCATTTAACATAATTTCCCTCACACTCTAAGACTGTGAAAAGCGGCACCTTGAGGAAGGGAACAGATGGTCGGAGAGAGGTTCGTAAATCACTGCTCCCCTCCCCTTCCTCCGAAAATCCCAAGCTATCAATTTCCAAATAACAGCAACCTCGCTGGGGATGGTACCAAACATCTGCACAGCCCTGGCCAGGCCTGGGCAGCTCAGAGTTCAGGAGAGGGGTGCGGCTGTTCTCGGACCTCTCAGCAAAACCCTAGTGACCCCACACCCTTATTATGAGCTTCTCCATGCGCAGGAGGAAAACGGAAACTCACAGAGCCAGATGCAGATGCCAGACTCAGATGCTTCCGAGGCCCAGCCTGGTGAGGTCTGCAGCAGGCTGTGCTCTGGGGTAGGGAAGGACGAAACACCAGCTGAGGGGCTGGGAAAACGAAGTGCAGCATTCGGGCAGATGCACTTTGATTGAAGCAATAAACACGACACAGAGATGAAATGAAGAAACATGGACTCCACTAGCTCAAACCAAACAGGCCTTGATCTACAGCATTTGCCTATTTCAGGGCCCTAAGAATTTGGTAACTGGAAAAATCCCTTCCCTTTTAACAATCATATCTTTCCAGTGCATCTAAGCCAGCTCCAAAGACAATGACTCCGATTCTTGCCTATCAACCTATTATTGTCCAGTCTCATTATCCTGTCCTTGAAATGAAAACTGCAAGTCAAAAATGACAGTTTGGATGTGGGGCCATGGACTCAACCCCAAAGCATTCTTCTGGACATGGATGTGCAAGTCCTTCAGCACACTGAGAGCTCAATGTCACATCCTATGAGTCCTTAGAGTCCAGCGAGAGCCCCTGGTGTGTTGCCCAAATCCTCCACCTCCATTTTTATCTACCTTCAGAGGCTAAGAATATTTTCACTCTCATCCTCCCCTGAACGTGCAGTGGGATCTTCTAGGGCTGTTCCTTGGGATGGTGGGAAACTGCCACGCATTAATTACCAGAGCAAAGGTAAGACTCCAACCATTGTCTCTTAAGCTGCACATCAAAAACGTTGCTTAAAAATGCATTACAGACTATTAAAATTTTCTCAGTGTTAATTGCTCTCATGGGTAAACAATAATAGAAATGACCTACATAGAAGGGGGGAAAAAAGCTCCTAGAGGTGCTGAGTAATTTTTAAGATCATTATGGGCTCAGTTCTGAGATCAAAACCCTATCACAAGGCGTATTTCACTGATACATTTATTAGAAGATTTCGAGTCACTCTCCCACAAGGCCCTCTCTTTCCACTGTAGCCAGTAATCTGTGTAGATGAAAATAAACTTAAAAATCTTCCTCTCTCATCAGTATATAGGAAGCAGCACTGTCCTTGCCCAGAGAAGGCACATCAGAAGGTGCCATCCAATCCAAGCATCAATTCTCCTGCCAGTGCTTAATGACTGCCTGGAAGGGCAGCCTTCAGTGGGCACCAAGAGAAGGTGTGGCCACACACGTGTGTCCAGATTGTTATCAGTGGGGACACAGCAGCCCTACACAAGCCCCCTAGATAGTCGGGAGCATACTATTAACCTGTAGTTGGGCTGCTATACAAATAATTACAATTATCAGCTCTAAATATATGCACTGTTTTCTGTCTGCAAAATTGGGTCTTGGGTCTCATCTGTAGATAAGTAATTGTAAACATACTAAGGTCACAGTTATAGTTATCTGCAGTGCGATCACCTGCTTATTTAAACTGGTGCTTGTGCTTTTATTTATTACGGCCCTTATCTCTACAAAAGTAAATATACATAGATCTCAGAAGTATTGGCTAAGGGTAGGCAGATTTACAGCGGTCTGGAAGACATAGCATCTTCCTTTAAGCAAGAGAGGGATGCGTGGACATAAAGCCATGTTGTGGTTTGTATCTAGATGTCCCCCCAAAGCCTCACACAGTCCTGGGGCGGGCTGCTAGAGCTTCTGATCGATACGTGGTCCAGCTCTGGGATTATGGGTGTGAGTGCTACACTGGTCCTGGGCTCCTCTTATTTTTGAATTTTCTTTTTGAAAATTCTTTTTGAATTTTCTGTCTGCCACTGCCGTGAACTTCTGCCCTCTGCCTTGGAACCAGCTGAGTAGGGACGGAACTCCACAATCTGTGAACAAAACAAACTTCCTTCTTTAACTCTGAGTGTCAGGTATTTGATCCCAGCAATGAGAGAAAAGTAACAGAGAGAAGCCTGCTGCAGAGAATATCTTCCCCCATTTCCTTTTTATTTTATTGTTTTTTTTGGGGGGGGCTTTATGGCATGGTTTGCCTGTCATGTTTTATTTATTTGCACTTTAGAAGTATAAGCTTGAAAGGTAACAGATTCCCCCATTTCTTGTGTTTCCAGGAGAGGGACCCAGGCCTCCGGAGCACGCCAAAGGACAGCTTCCTGTTTCTCAGTGGACAAAGCTGGTGCAGCCAAATCTGGAAGAACTTGAGATTGATTCTCCTTTTCCTTCATTATAATGGGTTGGCAGGAGACAGGGATGCTGGGTGACAATGACTGCGCTGTAGATCCTAATTGTCCCTTGGTCAGCCTGCCCCAAATTGTAGCTTATGGGTGAAGATGGGTGAGGCCCAATTAGGGGTCAGAGGAGCCAAATGAATATTTCAGTTACAAGTAGCAAACCCATCCTCTCCAAGCAGATTTACCTAAAGGGACACTTTAATGCCCTACTGCGCACCCGTGCTCAATTCTTGTTTTCATGGTCAAACATGGGGATACGTTTTTTTTATCTGTTCACAACCTCAGGGGGTGGACAGATCTGAGGCAGGTGGGGGTTGGCTAACAAGTGGCTGGAGAAAGAAGACAAGATGAGGGGTTTCTACTCAGCACACTAGGTGGGAAACCCCTCTCCACTTCTCCCTACCTCTGGGAGATCTCAGCATATCTTTGATCTACATCCGCCTTTATTTGGCCATCAGTTAATTACAGAACATTAGGCCCACATCACTACATTATTCTTCAGAAGAGAAGGAGGCCCTTGCCTCAGCAGAGTGCCAGGCACCTGGATTCCATGGGGAGCTCTGCCCTTCTCTTCGGCTCACCCCCATCTGGAATCACAAAGGCATAATTCTGTTTGTGGACTATCTCTTCCCCCCCACCCCTAGTGATCCCCTTTGGGGGCGGGGGTAGAATCTATTGGCTATTGCATCAACACCTTTCTAAAAGTCCAGAATCCCACCAAAGAACCCAGCACATAATAGACAGTCAGTTATGAATGAGTCAGTGAATTGGAGTTATTATTTAGTGTTGTGCCACTTATAATCAGTAATTTTGTAAAAGCTATTTCTTAACACAGGTATTAACAACTCTGTGTGTGTGTGTGTGTGTGTGTGTGTGTGTGTGTTTATGTGATGAACACCTCTAGGATTCAACTGAAATCTTGGTTTTTAAATGTAGATAACCACATACTATGCCCAGTTACTACTTTCCCATGAACACTTGCCTCTGCCTCTTCACACCGGGGTTGGAGGACCAATATCAGTGGATGCCAGAGATAATCCTCATTTACTTCAGTGTCAAATTACCAAGAACAGCATGAACTCTCTCTGAGTCTGTGATTAGACTTAAAAAGATCAAAGCCCAAACTAACAGGGCATAGGGATCCAGTAAATGCCCTTTTTAACTGATGAGGGAGAATGGGGGTCTCAGGAGTGAAGTGCTTGCATTAGGAGGACAGAAGAGCTTATTGATAGAGCTTCAAAGAAAGTCCTGATAGCTCTATAGAGCTCCTCGTCGGCCCGCCCCCAGCCTCAGCCATTTAGATCACCCTAAGTGTGTGCATCACCCGTAGCTGGGTTCATGAGGTTTCCTTGCTGTTGGTAGTCCTGGGTCTCTCACAGGCTCCGTCTCACACAGCGATGTCTCACCTGATCTCTCACGGTGCATCACCTCAGCACCCATGTATTCCTTCTTGCCATTGGAACGTGGGTGGCCATTCTAGAATGTCCCACATTACCAGGATTCGGGAATGTTCCAAGTCACCAGGGTCATGATTAAGAAACAGCAAGAGAAATACTCAATCTTGGTGACAAAACATTCAGGAATTGTGTTCTAAATACGAAAGCTAAAGACAAAGCAGGGCCCAAGAGCGTTGGTTGGGTAAGTTAGGGGAGATGGGTGAGGTCAGACTGAGGAAGTGCAGGATGAAGTCTGTCCCTGGGTCACTCGGGCTATTTTTGTTATGATGGTAGACCTTCAAAAGAGATGATGCTTGGCCTTTGGGAATTGTGCCGTAAGGAAGATAAGTGTGCAGGTCTCCCATTGGATAATAATTTTAATTCCTTTGTATACTTACAGGGTATGATATAGCTGGGTCATGTGGCAGTTCCATTATTAGTCTTTGGAGGAACCTCCATATTTATTTCTATAATGGCTCTATTAATTTACTTTCTCTGCCACAGTGTACAAGGGTTCCTTTGTGGTGCCTGGGAATAGAGAAAACAAGGTAGCTATGTACCATGGAGCAGTATTCGGGCAGGAAGAAGAAGGAAATGAGGTCATTATAGAAAAATGGGCAGAGCTGAGGATGCCATATTATGCAAATAACAGACGCAGAAAGGCAAAGCATCAACTGGTTGCTTTCATATGTGGACCTTTGGGAGAAAAAAGAGTACATGGAAGCAGAAGAGGCAAGCAGTGCTCAGGGCATGCCCTGTCCGTCCCACCCCAGGGGTGCACTGAGGTGGCAATTGAGACTGTAATCCTAGCTCTTGGGAGGCTGTACACAAGCGGATAACTACAAGTCCAATCTAGTAGTGAGACCCTGAACACCCTGCCCTAAAAATACAAAGAAAGAAAGAAAGAAAGAAAGAAAGAAAGAAAGAAAGAAAGAAAGAAAGAAAGAAAGAAAGGAAGGAAGGATGCACAAGGGACATTATTAGTCAACAGGAAGAAGACTGCAGGAGGGAAGGGAAACAGAGGATAAGAAGGGAAGGGATAGGATCAAAACAGGTAATAAATAAATGAAGACTACACTGTGTGATCTGATACTTTATGTAACTAACATGAAACAAATAAAAAAACAAACAAACAAAACAACATGATGCTTGGTTTAGAGGGCATCCATCCTTAATTACAATCAGCAAATAGGTTCAACATATAAAGGGTCAGGGGTTTGACATTGAGTAATCAAATCTTTTAAAAGAGCCCATCCCCTTTGACCTCCTGATATCAGCCCCAGTGACTGATGGGAAGGAAAGGTCTGGAAATGCACGTAAAGCTTCATCTACTGTGACATTTATCGTGGAATATACAGACGAGAGAGATATCTGGAAACAGATATCTCCAGTTATGGGGGAGCCATTGTTTAACGGTTGGCACAGCTCTATGGTAGCACAATACACAATCACTTAACTTCAGACTTAAAAATGCTTGGTAACACAGGAAGATGCTTATGAATAAGGTTAGGTTAACAAAAGACAATACCAAGTATTGTATCAGTCAATTTCCCAGTACTATACTGACATTCCTGATATAGCCCACTTTCAAAGGGACATGACTTATTTTGGCTGACAGTTTCAGAGGTCCTAGATGATGACTGATTTTCACTTTGCACTGGGCCCAAAGTGGGCCAGCGCATCATATCAAGGATGCATAGTGGATCCAAACCATTTTTGTCATAAGCCATGGAGCAAAAGAGGTAGGAACTGAGGGACCACAATCCCTTTCAATGACCAAAGGACCTCCTTAGCCGGGCATGGTGGTGCATGCCTGTAATCCCAGCACTCGGGAGGCTGAGGCAGGAGGATTGTTGTGAGTTCGAGACCAGCCTGAGCTACAAAGTGAGCTTAAGGCCAGCCTGAACTGCATAGTGAGACCCTGTCTCAAAAAGACAAAAAAAAACAAAACAAAAACAAAAAAAACAAAGGACCTCCTTTAGCCCCTCCCTTCTAAATATAATCATCTTCCAAACATCACCAACCTGGAGACCTAGGCTTTCACTCATAGGCTGAGGGGGAAACATTTTAAACTATAGCAACATATATACAAAGAGAATGTATAATTTTGTTTTTAAATGTAGAAAACCTAAGAATTCCACAATACACTAAAAGTAGAGCCACCATGTGACTCCGCTATAGTACTCCTTGGCATGCAGCCAAATAAATGAAAGCTAGATGAGTCTGAAAGTCCTTGTTTGTCATACTTCACAGTAGCCAAGTCCTTGTTTGGCTACTTCACAGTAGCCAAGCATCGTGTGCAAGAAGAAATCCTTGTTTTAAAAGCACTTGTTCTTGCTCAGGTGAAGGCTATGGTGTGTGGTCATTGGAGACTCAATGGCTGCTGTGTTAGAGAGAGAGAGAGGAGAGGGACAGGGAGAGGGAGGGAGAAGGAGAGAAGAGGAGGAGAAGGAGGGAGATGGAGAGGGGGAGAGAACTGAGAGAGAAGGGGGGAGAGAGAAAGGGGAGATGGAGAGGGATACAGGGAAAAAGAGAGTGAGCGAGCGAGCGAGCGAGCGAGCGAGCGAGAGAGAGAGGTGACTACTTTGAGAACAATACAATTCAACTATATGATTTTTTTGGTGGAACTGGGGATTGAATTCAGGCCCCTGTGCTTGCCAGGAGAGCAATTATTCCACTGAGCCATCTCCCTGGCTCTGATTTCTTCCTTCTGCTGGCATGGTGAAGTAGCTGTAACAAACCCCACTGAGCAGGGAGAGCTCACAACTTTACTTTTTTATTGACTAAAAACCAAAACTGGACATGAAAGAGAAAGGCAAATACGATATCCCTCTTCTGTGGGCACCAATTATTTCTTTTTCCAAACAAATTCAGCAAAGAAAAGTAAGAATGCCTGACCTTCTAGACTAAAAAAACAGATGAGATAAAATATTGAGCCCTTGTGCTTTCCAGTTTTTCTTTTCCGGTTACACGACTACGTACAATGGAGGTGGGTAGAAATTTGATTCTTTAGGTATTCAATTGATGCCTCAGTAGTTTCAGAGGCAAATGTATTCTGCCTGTGCAGTAAGTTAACCTATTTCTTTTGCATTGTGGATATTTATTTATTTTATTGAGAAACAAACAGCTATGAGACAGTTTCAAAACATGTTAGTAGGACAATCACAATAATTAATATGTTGCATATTGTGGTCTTCATAGTAGTTACTCATGGTACAAGATGCAGACACAATATCCTGTCCAAACACTACTAGTACAGATCTTTCTTCTCATTGAATTAAGAGAAAGTAGCTATACATATATCTCCTAACTATTTTGTATATACAGATACAAAATGGGCCCTTATTTATATCCCTTTTGTTTAGTTTTGTCAAACATGAGTATTCCATTGCCATTCAAATATTGTAGGTGTGTGAATTCAGCAAAATAATCCAATATAGTCCAGCAGTCCATAATACTAGTGGGTTATTGTAGGACTGGCAATGTCAGAAGTTGTTGACTTGAGCCTTCTACAGCTCAGCATATTAACATGGCTTTACTTTTTATACCTTGTTTTTGTACTTTTCTGCTGGATGATTGAGACCAAAAAAAAAAAAAAAAAAAAAAAAGTTGGCCTATCTTTGGATAGCATTGTACTTTTTTCTTTTCTTTTATCAGTAGGATAATCTGTTTGAATCTTGTTGGCTCTAGGAAAAAAAAAAATAAGTTTTCACCACTACATGATATCATTTGCATTTTTTAAAAAAGTCTTTGCACTAAGTAAGTTAAGTAAAAAATGTGTTCAGGAAGTTAAGTAAAAAATGTGCCAGCTAGGACTGTGGCATAGAAGGCTTTACCTATATTCGCACATCATCTTGGTAACATTTTCATTTCTTTTCTCATCCACTGTAGCTTGATCCGCCTCGTTGATCTTCCTTCCAGCTCTAATTCCTCATTTCTAATCCTCTAGAATTTATTTCCCAGGGCAGGAGGCTAAGCTGGCCGAGGACCAAACCCATCTCCTCTTCTGCTGGCAAGTGCAGCTGAACTACATATTCCAGTCTTCTCTGCAGAAGTTCATGATAGCACTGATCGGCCACAGGCAAGGGTGAGATCGATGCTGAGGCACGACCCATACAAACTTTCACGGGCAACCTGCAGCCTCTGCTCACCCACTGGCTCCTGCAGAGTCGGGAGCAGGTGCATGCTTGATGGAGGCTTGAACCCCTGAACGGTCACATGGGAGACCCTGTACTGTCTGGACTTCTAGTGTATCAGGACCTCTTTTGAACTTCAAGGTAAGAATAAAGGAGCATTCATGGGTTAGGTTGTTAAGGTCTCTGTTTTGGCGGGGATCTTCTCTCATCTACTTCCCTCCTTTTCATCCTCATGGGTTTTCAAATCCAAGAACACTGCGCCTTAGCACGTTTTCCAAGACTCCATCCATTCCACGAGCTGTGGCAGCTTCAAGATGCCCTAAGTTTGCTACTTGACACATCTTGGCAGGAATTAATCCATGCTTTATAGATTCTGTAATCAAAGAATTCTATATGTGTAAATAAACTATTTTTAAACATCACAAGCTGAGCCAATTCTTCACTTTTGTTACTTCTCCTTCATCTGAAGGCCACAGGATTGGCTATGACACTATTCTTTGCATTACCAGAACAGGGTAGACCAGAGAGAAAGAAAGATTGAGGCAAATACAAAACAAACTTCTTTTACTCTTTCTGCAGTAACCACAAAAAAAAAGAAATGAAACATCTTGGCCTACCTTTTAGTCTGCCATGACTTACCCTGAGTTTTATTTACCATTTTAAAGAGAAACTGTTAGCAATTTAAGAGCCTCATAATCGTGCTGTTCACCTTTAAAGAAAAGGTCACCTGCACTAACACTGCTCTCCTCCTGGATTTCTTCTCCAGGGGACAGTTGTGAGAGGTGAATCCTTGCACATCCTGTACAAGGGGTAGAGCACAAATGCCCTACTTAATTCTGAGAAAGAACAGGAATGCAGAATTGAATTAGCAGCATGGAACCAAGCAAAACACAGAAGAAACTTCAAGCACGATAAAACACATGAACGTTTCAAAGGGAAAATATTCCAAAGAACGGCTCAACTCGTGTCCCCTCTTGTATCCCACGACCAAACTCTCTCCTTCAAAAGCCAAAACCCATCAGATACACAGGCAAAGCATCTTTCTTTGGTTTTCTATTAAAAGTTTAATTTGCCACACACCCCAGGGTGGCTTCCATTCCCCTCTCTGGGTAAAACTGATGGATGCTTTCACAGCAGCGCAGGTTGCTGGTGAAGGCGAGGCCATCCATTTCCCTGGGTGACAGGAGGCTGACCATAGTGGCAGCTGCAGCTGTGCTTGCTCCTGTCGCTGCGAGCATTTGGAACACTAAAATAAATTGATTGTACCGAAAGATTCCTTCACCAACCCTTCCCCATCATCATAATGGAGAATTCATAACGCTTTGAGCTGCATTTACTGCTGAAGTGGAATGATGGCTTCTAAAATTACTTCAGTGCATATTGAATTGTACCTATGTTTATTGGGTTATAGGACAATAATTTGGCCTTCACGAAGGCCACTTTTTCAGGAGCTCTCGTCTCTGAGTCAATGATTCCTTTGTGAAGCCAAGAGATGTGAGGCTCTGGTTTCGCATGAAATTCAGTTCTCTTTCCTTTGCTTGAAATAGTATCATTTCTTAATTTGCAGACATGTTTTTACCTGCCAAACTAAGACTAAAGAATATTAGAGATCCTGGAGGTGATAATTAATACAAATAAAGCCCAAAGAAAAGGATGAAGTAGTAAAGACAGATGAATATATGCTCACATGGAGTATAGAATGTGCAGCTCTAAGTACACACTCTGAGGAAAATTCATATAACTTAGTTTGGCCTTGCAATAAAACAGCTCTCTATTATCCAGATCTACTGAAATATTTATTGACCACCTACTATGTGCAGACATTTCCTCTGGCACTGTATTCTTCCAAGGAGATTAGTTCATGGATTATGTAGAATCCAGTTCATTTTTTACTTTCTATTATTATGACCACTTACAGTGTATCACTGTAAACCATCTGTTATTTATTTTATCTTTGAATGCCATGTAACACATGATACCATATTTCCTGATGTATGTAAAGTGCCTAATTCTATAAAATGCCTTCCTGTTATGATTGTGATTTTTATCTTTACTGCGAAAGCAAACTTCAGGATGGGGAAATAGGAAAAGGGCAAGCATGGTAGTTTGCCTACTACTATGTCTGTGGTAAAGTTTTTGCCTCCTGTATGCCACTCTTAAGACTGTGAGCTAGAATGATGGCATCCCAAACACTGGCCCTGCAGGTGAAGGAACATTCCAGAAAGCCCCCTAGTAAATGGGTAGCTGAGCAGACGTGAGCTATTTCCCAGCCCACCCCTGCATGCTTGGCCTCTGTGCCTGGAGTCCCTAAGACTTCTCAATAGAGAAGCAGCTCCCTTCCACCCAGGCCTGCTTGCCCTAGGTGTCTCAGAGCTGCCAAGGAAGGTCAGTTATGTCACCTCGCTCATGTGAAACATCTTCTCCTAGAGAGGGATGCATGGAAATGGGGTGTGCTGAGCTGTGGGAGGAGATGCCCACTTCCCTCACAGTTTCTGCTCAGACAGAGAGGACCCAGGGACAGTAGCCTGGGTGGGTTAAAAGCAAGGGCTCTGGGGTCAGTGCCTCAGGTTCTAGTCCTGCCTCCAGGAATGACTGTTAAGCTTGACTGTAGCAACCTGACTAGCTGGGGAGTTGCCCAGGGAGTTCTGGGATGCTCTTCTGGTGTAGCTGGGTAGGAAATAGAGGCAAGCCCTGGGTGCTCTATGTGGTCTCTTCTGTAACGCTACTCCCTGTGCTGCTTCCTGGCTTCTGTAAACTAAGCCCTAGTCTCCCTCATATTTTCGCCTTGTAACCAGCAGGTCATGGACTAAATTCTCTGAAACTCGAGTCAGATTAAAGCTCTCACTCTTTCAGTTGTGGGTGTTGGGTGTGGTGTTCCTGTGACAGGAAAGCTGACTGACATAAAACTCTATTGACCTGGGCTCATCGCTGACTTCTCTCTTATTTTTCAATTGCAATATGGTAATAGTGTCAGTACTTATCTAGTTGTGTTGTTCAGACTAGAATTGAGAGCAGCATTGAGGCAGATGCATTGCATGTGAAGATAAAATAAATACTGACAGTAAGAGAAGATAAATGGGCTAGGACAGGCTCTCATTTGGCCTCCTCAGATCAAGTGCGCTGGTGTCAGAGACAGTGAACCAAGGGTTGAGCTTAGGGTGGGCTTGTATCTTACACAAGGCCCCTTCCAGGACAGGACCAGGTTGGCCAGGTGGGTGCTGATGGGGGAAGGGAAGCCTGCCCTGTGCCCAGAGGCCATACTCTGCCAACCAGCCCGGGGAAACCAGGCCAAATGCCATCTGCCAGCTGTTGAGATACAAGAACCTCACCCAAGTCCCCTGGAACATTAACAGCTCTCCACAAGACTCCAAGCACTGTACTGATATTGGCTGGGAAATATGCCATTGATTTTCTTGAAAGAGAGAGAGAGGGAAAAAAAAAAGACATTTGGAAGTGGAATCAGAGAGAGGCAGAAGAAAGGGGGAGAGGGTTAAGAAAAAAAGACCAGAGGTTTAGCTAACACTAAAGGCAAAAGAGCTGCTCTCAAATGAATGTATACCACCGACACTTGGGAGCATGGACGGATCATCAGTGGAGATGCAAGACTAGGTCTCCACAGACCATTGCTGCTCGTCTTTCATTATGTAACCCAACGCTCACCGATCTGTTCTCCCAGATAAACCGGAACCCCAGCTGGGAGAGGCCGTGCACCAAACAGAAGAGGGAAGCACAAATGTGTGGGGCCGCGCAGATGGAGCGCTTGAAGCAGAGAAACAAACACTAATGATGTCGCCAGGAGCCTCGCAGTCCTGAGTGGGCCCAGCCAGCTGGGTACTTAATCTTCTAAAACTCTGTATTTAAAACAAAAACAAAAACCCAGCAACCAAGACCACCCTTACTTCAGTACAGGTGGACCAAGGAGGCTTAGAATATAAATTGATTATCTGAATAGGATATGCACAAAGTATTTAAAACTTACATGGAAAAAATAAATTCAGCGAAGCAATATCCTGAATGCAGGACCAAGTGCAGTATATGCAGACAAAAACATATGTGTATTTATTAGGAACCCCATGTCAAGGAACACATTTAATAGTAAATGTATGTGCTTGTATACATATTGTGAGTGTACTACAAAGAATATATTAGAGTGAAAATGTGTCTGTGCTAAGACAAAACAGGCTTATCCAAATCCTTTGTTCTCCTAGAAGACTAGGTCCATATTTTTCTCTTTCACTTATTTTTTCTGCATTGAGGAAGGCTTTCTCCCACTAGATAGAAAAGTAATGCGCATTTATACTAGGAACTTTAAAAACAAAAAGAAGAAAGAAAAGAAGAATCTATTATCTCAGCATTCAGAGATAGCTTTTGCTGACATTTCTTTCTTGGTTATTTTTTTATTTCCCTTTTCTTTTGCTTTATTTAACACAGCTATATTCCCACGTCAATAGATGCAGATCTCCCTCACTGTGTTTAGTGGCTCTTCAGCACTGCACTCCTGGGATAAGCCAACTTTCAATTACCCAATCAAATATTATTGAATTTTTACTTGGTTTCCAGTTTTTCATGGTTAGGATGACGAGATAAGTTTGTAAGGAGAGCAAAAATCAGGACTACATAGGACACGTGTTGTCTTGGTTATTCTTCTCTCATTGCTGGGACAATACCCGACACCCAAAATGAAGGAAGAAAGGTTTATTTAGCTCACATTTATTGGAGGTTTCGGTCCACACTCAGGTGGCTCCAAGGCAGTGCAGCACATGGCAGAGAGCAGCCTTTTGTGGTGGAGGCAGAGAACAGAGAGCAAAAGGGAGAGGCAGCAGCTCTTATGGCTAGGTAGCCTCTCTCCCCTCGTAGCGCTGTAATACAAATTACCTGTCCCAGGGTGGGCAGAGCATCCATACCCACAATCATCAATCACAAACTCTAAGAGTCACCCCATGACTGCATGAGAATTTGGGGGAACACCTAGACACAAATCGTAACACATGTGTGTGAGAGAATGAATGGTTAAGCAGCACATAACTACTAACCAATTTCATCTTTGATATAAGTGAAATAGAGCAACATATGACATATGATAGAAAAACATGGTGAATGCTTACATTTAAAAAATCATTGCCATTGAAGACACAGTGCTATTGACTTCCCTGAAAATGCTCCAACTGGCTTTTCACACACTCATCCCACCCTTCTTGCTGCTTTCTGAAGCAGTTCTTGACATAGTCTTTCATGAGGGTCTGGACTTTCACTGTTCTGGCTATCTTGACATCCTGAATCCACCAAAATGTTTAACTTTATGATCATTTTGGTTTTGAGGAACATCCAGAAGTTGCCTAATGCCAGATCTGGTGAATAAGGTGAAAGAAGAAGGAGAAGGGGAAGGGGAAGGGGAAGGGGATGAGGATGGGGATGGGAATGGAGACCGGGATGGAGGAGGAGGAGGAGGAGGGTGAGGAGGAGGAGTAGGAGGAGGGGGAGGAGGAAGGTGAAAGATCTGATGAATTAGTGAAACACTAGGGCATATTCCCCTGGGTGGCACCTGGCAGCAGCACACGCCACATTGCTCTCTAACACCACTCAGGAGACAAGAACTCCAAACTGCTTTAAAAAGTGACAAGAATATGAGCTAAAGATGAGCAAAGCAAGGAGGAATATTCTAAGAAGGACTGATGACAACGTGTCTTTTACTGGATTACTTTTAAAAAATTTTAAGCATTTCCTTCATGTTTTGATCATAACTCACTCATCATGAGTCACTTCATTACAGTGACTCCAAATTTTAGTCACTCTGTTTCTTGTAGAGCCAAGCAGAGGGAAGCCGTCAGGTAGCAAACAGCTGGCAGAATTTACAACCTGTCCTATGAGGAGGCCTAGGATCTCTTAGTTCTGAGACTGAAGCAAGGCAGAAGGATAGAAGCTGAGGTAAGGAAGACTAAGAATACACAGTCCTCTGTATCTACAGGGTCTGTCACCATGGATTCAGCCAACTAGGGATCGAAAGTGTTTACAAAAATATAAAACCGGTACTGAATGTGGATCCATTTGTGCATGGCAGTATAGCAACTGTCTACGTGGCACTTACATTAGGTGTTACAAGCAATCTAAAGATGGTCGTGCACAGGCCATTTCTTATAAGGGTTTCCAGCACCTTGGTATGTAGAAGAGGTCCATGAACTCATTGCTCAATGACATGAAAAGACACCTGTGACTGTAACCCTCAATTTCTCAGTGTGCTATTAAATCATGGTCCCTTCCAGGAAGAAAGTCTTCCTTGAAACTCAGCCACACCGTGTCTTGCTGCAATTATTATCATCTTATTGAGACCTGAGCCATCTTTCAGTAACTCCTTGCAAATGACCGGCTTCAAGGAGGCGCGCATGTCAGACACAGACCTCATTTGCATGGAGTCAAGTAAATCCAGCAGAGAGAAAATTAGGACAGTCAACAAACCTCTGCCTCTGGTAGAGAAGAGCTAGTGGGTTTGGGCTAAGTACAGAGGGGGCACTTGGGCAGGTGACTTAAACTGAGACCTGAGGGCCAAGGGAAGCCATGTGCAGGCCGAGAGCTCTTCACCTAGATGAGTGACATGTGTCAACATGCAAGGTGAGAAAACCATGACCCCAGTGAAGGCCCATGTTGGTGGGTGAGGCAGGGGACAGGGCCATGAGGAGCAGTTGACCAGGATAACAAAGCCCTGAGACTTTCTAGTTTTAAAACCCAAAATCTCATATCCTTGCTGCCTTTTGATTCTGGGTTACTTTCGAATGGAGTCCTTAGCTCTTAGAGCCATGCGTTGTGGAAGGGAGTGTGGGTTTACTGTTAATGCCATGGGCAACACTTAACGAGCTTTCATCAGGGACTTGAAATGACCCTGGTAAAAGAGCACCACCAACTTTCCAAGTCAAACATCATCTCCTGCCCTCATTCCTGCATCAGCAGCTCTCCAAGGACACACCCAACCTCTCCCTCAACCTATCCCCTCCTCTATTCTCTCTTTATACTCCAGTACAAAGCCCTGTTTATGAATGAAGAGCCTGAGCCAAATTCAAAGCCCCGTGGCTGTGTGAATTTCTCAAAGCTAATACGGAAATTAGCTCTTCTCTCCTCCCCTTCCCCTTCCCCTTCCCCTTCCCCCCCCCCCCTCCCTTCTCCTCCCCCCCCCAATTGCCCACTCTGAGCATCACAGGGTGGTGGTGAAGGTTGAATAACTTGACACACATAGAACATTTAGACTGATGCTTGGCAGTTAACAGGTTCTCTGTTGATGCTGGCTCTCA
>PVKA01003476.1:0-109356 GCA_004027165.1 Ctenomys sociabilis
ATTCAATAATTATTTACCTAGTGGATGACCATAGCACTAAAAGCCGACATAATATCCTGTCCCACCACCAATAGTGCAGATCTTGCCTCTCATAGAATTATGTAGAAGCACAGCATTATCTATCCCAACTGTACTGTCTATACACACACAGGATGATTTTTTCTTTCTACAACCCTTCCTTTGTCTACACCTGTCAAAAATAGGCACACCTAAGGTAGTACAACTACCTTAGGTGCTTGAACTCGACACCACAATCCGACACAGTCCAGCCTCCATAAATAGTTACAAATATTATATCTCTAAAATTAGGGCTTCTGATAATGTGTTTTTAAAATTTTTTAAATTCTTAAAAAATATTTTAAGTGCTGTTACTTAAGAGAGCTATCTTTTCATTCTCTCTCTCTCCCTCTTTCTTCTACACTTATTATTTGTAAGGATATTGGAGTGGGTAATTTTGAATCCACCTAAGATTTAAGTTGAACTTAGGATTGTTTTTGAAGAGTTGGTAGAACATCTTTATATAATATTAAATCATTAAGACTTATAGCTGGTATTTGTAATCACTTTCATCTGGAGGATGGCTGTGAAGAAAACTCACTGCCCTTAGCATCAGCTCACATCTGAAGGTAACACACACATTTATCAGCAATACCATCACCCTAAGCATTTGGTCTACAGTACCTACCTCAGAAAGAATGTCAGTAATGGATAAGAAACAAAGGTTGAAATGTATAGAGCCAGAATAAATTTGTAAAAATTTCTTTGAACATCAGACATAAAATTATAAGAAGGGCATGAATTTGATAGCCAGTCAAAATGGAAGTTCCCACCTCAAAATAATGTTCTATCTGATGCAGACTATTTCCATATAATGCACCTTATCTTTGTTTTGTTTTTGGTGGAAATTGTAACAAGTACAATTTATCAACATTCTTATAGTGATAGGAAACAAAACTATAATAATGCTGAAAACAGTAAATATATCTTTGAATAAATCCATGTTTTATGTATTCCACTGGGACTTAGTATGACACTACAAATAACAAAAAGTGAAGCAAAAAGAAACTTTCATAAACTGGTAATATAAATGATGGATTTTATTTTTCTTTCATTATAAATAATTTTTTTTTACTTTATTAAACTGTCTGGCAATTGCGATTTTGCCAGCTTTTTACAAGTGTTACTTTTTTTCCATTTTTTCATGATTCCTTTAATTAAAGAGGTATCAAAAATTATCTAAGCCTTGAGAGCCTGTATAGGATTGCTTTGCCCCTGAATGAGTGAAGGACACACTCTCTCATCAGCATCCGACCATCTCCTGAAGCCATAAACAGCACAATGTGTACAGTTTATGAAAGACTAGAAGCAGAAAAAAATGTACAATTTTTTTCAGAAAATGTGTGCTTTACACATTTCACAGAACTCATGTTATCCAGATATTTTAAGAAGAAACTGGGTAAGAGTGAGAACAGAGTATTCAGTAATTGAACTTTTGAACATACGAGAAATTTGTCTATCTACAAGTGTGAGTGCAGAATCAAACAAGTCAACATTAGTACAAAAATGAAAATGCGTAGAATAAGCCGCAAAACCCTTAAACCAAAGCTGAGGAGGAGCAGCAGCGGTAGACTGATGAATGCTGTCAGCAAGAAAAACTGGTTCCATTGACCAGAAAAGAGACAACGTACAAAAATAAGACACATGCCAGCAAGGTGAACAAAATGAGAAGAACGTTAGAGCAACGAGAACCCAATACTGACAGAGCAGATTGCGAGGTCCGCACCTCACCCACTTGCGGTTTGTGGTGCTAGACAAAAAGAAGGACAATTTTCCAGGAAAAAGGCCAGGGAAACTGAGTTTATGGTCACTCTGGTTGAAGAAGTAAGAAAGAAAAGAACAAAATAAAATAGAGGAAGAAAGTGAAATGGAGGGGACAGGGAGATAGCTCAGTAGAATAAGCGCTTGCGTGGCAAGTGCAGGGTTCTGAGTTCAATCCCTGGTTCCAAGAAAGAAAAAGAAAGAAAGGAAGAAAGGAAGGAAGGAAGGAAGGAAGGAAGGAAGGAAGGAAGGAAGGAAGGAAGGAAGGAAGGAAGGAAGTGAAATGGAGAAAGAAGATGAGAGAAAAATAACTACAAAGAAAGCCATGCCCATGTGGAGGCCCCCATAGAGTGAAGCATTGCTTCGGTTCCACAAGGTCTCCACTGCCCAGCTCTACCTTACACCTCCAACATCTGTTCTTCTCTCTTTTTAACCAGTAGCATTGGCTGGGCAGAAATCAGTATCCATGAGGTAAAACTCTTGCCTGAACGAAGTCCCAGAAATCACCAGTGTTTTCTAGTAGAAGGGAAGGTGGGAGAAAAATGCATGATATGGTGAAAGGACGTGTCAGCTGCATATCTTCAGAGATGAACGAAAGGTCAGAGAATGTGTCATAAGAGTAAATGTTGGTGTTGAGCATGTGTCATAGACTAGATATTTGGATAAGTGCTTTTTAAACACATAATGTATAAATCATCACTTTAAAGTATGTATAAATATGTAAATTTTATAAATTGAAACAAACCCTGTGCAGACAAATTTAAAAATATGCTCAAGAAGGCTGGGGATGTATCTCAGAGATTAAAGTACTTATCTGGGATGCATAAGGCCTTGAGTTCAATCCTCAGAACTGGAACACATACTAAGGGTCATAAAAAGAGTTTCTGGTAGAATTTGAAACTACTCTTTTATTAAAACAGCATCAAATTATGACACTGTACCCCTCAAATATGTTCAATTAAAATAATGATAAAATATATAAAATCTAGATCATAGTACCTACTATTAAAAACAAATTACTCAACACTAACTTAAACTAGAAGCAAATAAGCTATCTTTGTGGGTTTTGCAAAGTTATAGCTGCAAATAAGATAACATTCTCTTCATTTTTCTGCCTTTTATGTTCATCCATGTATCTACAGAAAAGGCATTTCACTGCCTTTTTCCCTCTAATACAAAACATTATGTGAATCCTGTCTCTTATTAGAAAGAAACATATAGATATTAACCCTAGTTTCCCAGTTAGTGCTTTATCTGAAAGTTAGAATCAGATTGTTGGCTATGTTTTGTATCCCACTCTTGGGAGCAATGACTTTAAGCTTCATCATTGAACATCCATTGGCTTCTAGCCATGTGTCAAATCATTCACTATAGATAGCACTTCTGCATTCAGACTGGAGATAACTGAGCTGCTGTTTAAATCTCAGTATCTTGCCAGTTTAGAGGATTTATACACTTACAAAAAATAGCTAAGTCACTAATTTCCATTAGGAACTAATGGCCCACAAAATTTCTTGTCTTAGCTTGAAACTGTATTTGAGTTGGAGGTCAATAGATTTTTTTGTTGTTCTATAACTCAAAATATTCAAAGCTTAAATTATATTTCTGTGCCATACAATATATACATTACTCTTAGGGAAATTGTTTTAGTACCCACTAGAGT
This sequence comes from Ctenomys sociabilis, assembly GCA_004027165.1. Lineage (NCBI taxonomy): Eukaryota > Metazoa > Chordata > Mammalia > Rodentia > Ctenomyidae > Ctenomys > Ctenomys sociabilis. The sequence continues at coordinate 3,482 of PVKA01003476.1, forward strand.
TCTATATACCTTCCTGTATTATGAAATAACCAAAGTTGCCTTTATATTGTTTCTAGCATAAAATATACAGATTATTGTATTTATAAGCAGAAAATATTAATAAGTGTACTTAAAAATTTTTAGAAAGTCTGCTGTACCATTAAAGTAGAAAGTTCTCTAAGATTCCAATGAGTGATAACCTGTATATTGAAGTTATTTAGAATAAATTGTCACATGAGACAAACATAAGATCTTAGTGCTAGTATGATTTCCAGCATTAACACTGTGTAGGCTCATGTTGTGGTTATGAACTTTGGAACTTCCATATCTGAAAGCAAAATGGAGAATATGAATCTGAGCAACTTCTGAGCATCGGCTCAGAGCCACTTTAGCTTTGAATCTGTGAGAAAGTGTTTGGAACCCATATGGGTCTTTGGATCTGGAATCATATACATGAAATACTGGTCATACACTTTAATAAGGCACTTAACTTCTGGGAATTTCAGTTGCTTCTCTGTAAAATCAGGAACATAATGCCTGCATTCATTGTTGACCAAAAATTAAACATATTATGTAAAAAAGGGATCATTCCTTAACACATATCTTTTTGGAATATCCTTAGTGTACTTCAAAATTAACAGATCGAAAAGCAAATTTATCAATTCCTTTTCTTTCTCTATAAATCTTTCCCCATTTCAGTGAATCAATCAAAAATCATAGAAACTACTGCTGACTGCTCTTTGTTCTTAGCTTTTCTTGTCTAATCTGACCTGTTCCATATATTGCCAAAGCTGACTCCCTAATACACTAGTCTTTCTCTATTTCTCCTAGGTTAGGTCTCACTATGATTTATGTATGATTTTAGTATATTTCTCAGACTTTTGTGTTGCTATAAGCTTAGTATTGTACTCAGGATTTTTAAGTGAAAATTATAATTTATAGAATCATTTTATAATATTCACTAAAAGTCAAGTTCAGAAGAGTGTATAAGATGCGTCTCACACACTAAACAGAAAGAATTGAGCTGAAGGACACGTTTCAAAGGCAGCATCCTTTCTGAGTCCAGCTGAATACCTAGAGCTCAAGGTAGTGACTTCCATGAGTCTAGTTAGAGGCCCAGAGGCCACCACATTGTCTCATGTATTCTGTAGCAAGAATATGCATGGGAAGGCCCAAAGGCCAGTGGTGGAAGCTAAATGTCTGAGCCAGTAGGTTGAGGGATCCATGCTAACATGCTAAGGAATCTGATTGGAGCCAGGAATCAATGCTCAAGATAAAAGTTCAACAAAAAAAACCACAGTCACCCTTGATGACAGAAGTACCCAAGCTCCTCCAACAATTAAAACAGCCAAGATCATATCAGAAAAATCAGTTCAAATAAGCTTCTCCAGGAGAATCGCCTTCACGTCATCCTCTCCTGCTATTCTCGTTTCATGCCATTGGCAACAATTCTCAGGTGGGCTTTCCACATCCAGAGACATGCTGGTTCAGTTCAGCTGGGCACTGCAAGTTGAGCACTTTTGATCCACCACACATCGTCCCCAGTATAGTGGTGTTAAGATGGTGGAAACTTTATGTAGAACTTGACTGGAGGTAAATAACTTGATCATGACCCTAGAAGGATTTGATGCTCACCTCTCAGAGTCTTAGCTCCAAAAGATCAGGTCGTTGTGAATGCAGGCCACCCTAGCACTTTTCCTCTTCTGTATCTAGTTGTATGTCTTTGTTGTTGTGACACAACCAAGAAGGCTTTTATCAAACACCAAACAGATAACATCAACCAATCTTGGACTTTCATTCTCCAAAACCATAAAAAATATCTTTTCTGCATGAAATACCTAGCCTGAGGTATTACATTACTAACAACAAAAAATTGTCTAACAAATAAGCATCTAGGTATTCATTCTTTCTTAATTGAGTAAAAGTAGGAATGTCTTGTCTTGTGCCCCTTGCAATTCTTTACAAGAGGTCCCTCTGCAGAATGGCACTTCTTTGCTTCTTTTCTTCACCAGGACCAGTGCCACAGCACTTAGACCTGCAGCAATTCATGTGTCCCTTCACATACTAACAAATCATGATTTCAGGTGTTGGTCTCAACAACTGATACATGTGTGTCATAGATTCAGACACATGCTAAAACTTGGGAAACACTGACCTCTATCACCAGAATGTCTATCTGAGGCATACAGCATAAATTATTAGAATCAGATTAAGAGAATCAAATGCCCTCATATGAAGTGTTGTATGTACTATGCTCATTGTATCAATAGCATTTGTGTATTCAGTCATCTCTGCTATTTTATAAATTTAAATTTCTTCATAGCAGAATATGCCTTAGTTGGGTTTTATTGCTCAGCATCTAACATGTCATTTTTTTCTTTTCTTTTCTTTTTTTTTTGGTGGAACCAGGGATTGAACTCAGGCCCTTGCACTTGCCAGGGAAGCACTTATTCCATCTTCCCACCCCCTCAATGTTTTACTTTTAATAATAGTTGATAACTCTTATATAATGATTATTTTGTCATTTTTCCTCTCCTAGCACTTTATGTCTGGGAATTCATTTGATTAACATAGTAACCCTAGAAGATACAGTCTATTATTATCAAGTCCATTTTGCAAATGAAAAAACTAAAACAGAGATAATCTAAATTGTCTACAGTGATCCAGTGAATAATAACAGAACTAGGATTCAAAGGCAGGCAGGCCTGGCTCCAGAGTTTCTAGTCTACATTCTCACGCACTGAGAGGTACTTCCTTGGCAGAGCTGCAGATGAATGAGTACTTCAATTGTCTGGCATAGTATTGCCCAGTAAATGGAGCAACCATTCTCATTATCATCACCGTCAGACTCTCACAAACCCAATTACTTGCCTAAATCTCTACAATCAGCTCCACTCACTCCTACTTCTACTTTGTCTCAAATATTCTCCTTTTAGCTCTCACATCAAGAATTCAGGAGGGTAGAGTATGATATAAGGAATGCTTGTGGAAAGGTAGAATTAGATCCATCACTTCGCTCTCTTCTCTCATCCTTTAAAGGATCAGGAACCTCATCGAGCCTAAGGCCCACCATTAGCAATCACATCCTAGTCTAACATGTCACCAACTGAGTTCCCGTCTTACAGTGAGCACTTAGTGCTAGTGTGAGAAAAGGATGAACACTTCCAAGTCAATGTAAAATAAACAAAACAATCACAGTATCAACAGGCTTCTTGTTCTATCCTAGTGCTTAGACAGGATGTAGCAGGATAATGAAAGTATTTTCAAATGTTTTCTAATACTTTTGCTCTTCTTAATAATTATTTTAGTTTGAATTGTGCATCTCCCCTGACAAATTCATATGCTGAAACTCTAACTCTAAGTGGTTCAGAAGGTGACCTTTTTAGGATACAGGATCTTTGTAGATGCAAAATTACAATGAGATCATTAAAGTGGTCTCTAACTCAACTGATTGTGTCCTTATACAAGAAGGAAACTTGGTGGATACACAAAGAGAGAAGAAAACTTGAAGGCACACAAAAAAGATGCACATCTACAGCACAAGAATAGCCAAGGACAAACTATCCCTCAGAGCCATTGAAGGAAACCAACTCTGCCAGTATCTTGATCTCAGACTTCCGACCTCCAGTACTGTGAGACAATAAATTTCTGTTGTTTGAGCCACTCACTTTGTGACACAATAATTTTCCCTAATTCATAGTTGGACTTTTTGTGGGTTCAGTCACCAGGAAGCAACCATGGTCAAACAATATTACATAGAAAACTTCAGAAACATGATTCATAGGCTTTGATATGCACAGCCTTGTGAGTGATGTGATAAAACTTGCCTCAGCCATCCCATACCCTCTGTCATGAGTCCTACAATGTGCAGTAGTCCATGTGGAATGCACCAGCTCTCCTTCTGTCAGAAGGCTTGTTGTGGTGTTTCTGTGACACTTATTTTACTTAATAATGGCCTTAAAGCACAAGAGTCGTGATGCAAAGGTGATATGGGACAACAAACAAAGGACAGATTCACTCTGGTGGTAGCTATCGTGTGTTATCATGTGGTAGCATTTCAAGGCATATAGGGAAATATATATTGTTATGGTTTGTGTCTAGTTGTCCCCCCAAAGCCTCATGTGGTCATGGGGTGGGGACTTCTAGAGTTTGTGATTAACTCCTGATCCACTGGGATTATGTGTGATCAAAGGCCAAGATTATGACTCTCAGTACTGCTGGGATTATGGGTGTGAGTACTACATGCCAGCCTAGGGCAGAGAGCCTGAATGGAATATAAGAGACAGAGAGACCTTCTTAAGCAATTGCTCTTTGCTGTCATTGTTGCTGGTCAGCCACCATGAACTGCTGCCCACATGGACTGAAACCTCCAGTAACTGTGAGCTAAATAAACCTTTCCTTCCTTCATTTTGGGTGTTGGGTATTTGTCCCAGCAATGAGAGAAGAGTAACTAAGACATAGATAGATAGATAGATAGATAGATAGATAGATAGATAGATAGATAGATAGATAGATGATAGATAGATATAGATATAGATATAGATGATATAGATATTTAGCCACTCATAAAAGAATGCTAACTACTTTGTTATAGCCGACTAGTACAGTAAGCTAAATGTCTTCCCTACAGTCTTTTTACTATTCTTCTAAGCAAAGGTGTGGGTTAGGACCTTAATAGGAATGAAGAAATACAGAAGAATTCTTGTCAGGACAAATAGGAAGAGAGTCCAGTAAGAGTCATGGGGGAAAGCTGGATATGGGAGGACAAAAAGGGAACAAAAAGGAAAGAAGAATGAGAAATATTCTTAAATTTCTATAATTGTGAACTACAAAGATTAAGCTCTGAGCAGGAATATAACTGAAATACCCCTGACAGGTGTTCCCTCCTCCAGAAGTTTGTTAGCCCCTCAAGAAGGACTTGAGTTAGCTGAGATTCAAGAGCATTAGGATACAGCTGGAATGGGTTAGAAGGGGAACTGGCTGAGCTGGAAGGGAAGACTGCCCTGGAGGATGGCATGCCCAGTTCCCCACAACTCAGTAAGGCAAAGCCCATGTGCTCCAGTAAAGAATAAGTGATTGCTGAGGGGGACGTGGCCTGAGAGAGACCTGGGTAAGGGCAGAGACCACAGGCTAAGATGAGAAGAAATCATAAATTTGGCTCAAAAACTCAGGCAGCTGATACGACAGTTGAAGTTTAGAAAACTGGCAGTCAGGTGTCATTGATCAGCCATTCACTTGCTCTGTGATTGGATGGGATGGAATGCTTAAGAAAACCCAGGAAACAGTCTCCCCACCCTTACATGGACACTCAAATGTGCCTTTATAGCCCAATGGTATTTTTTATGGAAAAAAAGGCAGGAGAAATCCTCTGTAGTAGAATAAAAATAGGAGTTTAAGCTTTGAATAAATTATACTTACTAAAGCATAAACCCTATTTTATACTAGAAAACATTATGCTACAAGTGGTTGACAAATGAAAATATTGCTGCAGTCATAACCAGAAAAGACACACTTAGGTAAAGCAAGCTCATTTGTAATAGTTACCATTTTTATTTATCTTGAATTTGAATTATAATGAATAAAAATGTTAAATTATATACTTTCCACTCATTCAGTCAAGGTAGTGCTAGTGTCCAAGGAGGTGCCCCACTAGGCTTCATAGGGCATTTCAACATGTGCCACCCACAGGAAAAAATTCCTATCGCACATGGCATCATTCTTCATCATAGAAACTTTCCTTCTATGGTATTTGCAGTGCTGTTTTCTACAGTACTGGCTCCTTCTTAAAAAGCTTTCAGAAATAGACAGGAAAGAAGGAACAAGAAATTGGAGGTAGGTAGGGTAGCATAAGTCATAGGAGGAACAATCTTTGCTTCCAGAATCAGTGAAGCTTATATTTTAAAACACTGCTTTAGCTCTCGATGTAGTCGGTCTGCATACCCTGATCTGTATTCAGGGAGTGATTTTGAGCATTATGCAGCTTGAAGACTTGAAGTGAATTTTCTGGGTAGTTAATAAGCTATCTGTGCAAGTATTAATGAACAATGACCTTGCACTGAAACGCTCCCTAAGTGTTTGTCTCTTCGTTACTTCTCTAATATTTCAGGATTCTGTCTCCTTACTTTCCTGGCAGATGGACTTCATATCAGTGTTTCTACCTTACAAAATCAACAAGCTCAGTCACACTAGAAGAATGTGACCAAACAACTGAGACTTTTTTCTTTGACTTTCATCACCATGTAGTATCTACTCATACAGTCTGCAGTACATCTACAGGTACGGAGACTTTAAAGTCAGTATGTGCCATATGCCATCCTAAATGTCAAGAAAATGAGAAAAGATAGAGAACACATCATCCTTATCCTTAAACATTATTTACTGAAAATTCTGGCTAGTCTACATTTATAAGAGTTGGACAATTAGCAAAAAAAATTTTAGAATGTAAAGATAGATAATGGAGATAGGTACATAGAGGATGGATAGCTAAATAGATGATAGACAGACAGATAGATAGATAATAGGTAAATAAATAGATGATAGATAGATAGATAGATAGATAGATAGATAGATAGATAGATAGATAGATAGATAGATAGATACATAGATAGATAGATAGATAGATAGATAGATAGATAGATAGATAATAAATAACTAACAGCCTAGATTTCTTTTCTAACAACTGTACAGATGAGATTACCTGAGGTCATGTTGCTACTAAAGCCCAGAGAATCTATAAGTCAAACTTAAGACAACCAATACTAAAAAGAACACTTTAGTATCTCATTTATTTCTGTTTTTAAAAATACTTCAAAGAAATTACAACCTTTAAATAAATATCTGATGGGTCTGGGCCCATGCAGCAGTCTACCAGGTAGACATGGCAGTGTGCCCTGTGCAGGAATCCCAGATCCAAGGGCCAGAAGCTTCTCCTGGACTGTTTTCTGTTCCCTGTCCCCAAGTTAATGAGGAACTTCCTTTTCTGATTTTTGTGAGCTCCGACCTTCCCACAATCCTTGCCTGTTGAGTCGCTATAAACTCCCGCAATGCACCCCCCATCCCATGAGAGCTCCAACCTCTACCTCTGCCTGGAAGTCACCCACTTCTCTCTCAGCCTCCCCCTCACTCCTGGCAGTAAAGGGTTTCCTTGTTTTCACCTGCTTCTCTTTTATGCCTGAGGAAAAAACCTTACAATAACCATTTATCAAAATGGTATGTATATATATTAGTCATAATATATAGATATTTTAGTCCTATAGATTATATCTAGGAAGACCTGGACTGGCTTACAAATTATAAGTCCCTGCTCACATAAAGCAGCCAACCCAGTTTTAAAGATCCTTTAAGTTCAGTACTTATTGCTAAAGAAAGCATAGAGGAAGAGTCTACCCAGGCCAATTGGAGGAAGAATTGAAACTTTCCAAATTATGTTAATCATTAACTCTGTCCCAGTTACTCTTATAGTTGCTGGGACAAATATGTGACACCCAAACTGAAGGAAGCAAAGGTTTATTTATCTCATAGTTACTAGAAGTTTCAGTCCATACTCAGCTGGCTCCAAGGCAGAGCAGCACACGACAGACAGAGGGCAACATTTCATGGTGGCAGCAAAGAGCAGAAAGCCAAAGGAGTGGCAGCAGCTCAGGCAGCTAGCTAGCCTCTCTCCCCTCCTCACATTATAATACAGAGAATCTACCCAGGGCACTCACACCCAGAATCCCAGCACTGGATCAGTCAATCACAATCTCCAGAAGAAGCTGACTGCATGAGGCTTTGGGGCCCCAACTAGATACAAACCATAGCAAACTAAAAAAAAAAAAAAAAAAAAACAAACACAAGAAAACAGAAAAATCAAACCAAGCAGGAATCCTAGAATATCTTGATTAGTAAAATTTGTTAAGGAAAAATATCATACAGACAATTTTTCATTTGATAACTAAGTTGTCACAAAAAGAACACTTCAGGTCATGGACAGTCTAGAGTTCAGTCTTTCTCCTTCAACAATGAAAGGCAAGTGCTCAGGAGATGAGATTTTTCTCCATTGGTTTCCTCCCAGATTTTCCTGCTGAGTATGGATTTCCATATCTGGGATCAACTTTAAGACAGTCAATAAGGGCAGGACCCTGCCATGAGTAACAGTTACGCAGAGACCTGTGCTGTTTGTGAAGCCTGCTGAGAAAGCAAATTGCCTTTTGCATATTTTTGTGTCCCTCACAGGGCCTTAGGTCACGACCTCCATATGGTGAGTGCCACACTGATGGATCTCAAGTCTCCCCCTCCTCTGCTTCTGCTGTAATTTGTGCTTCTGAATTCACAGCTTCTCTCATCATTGCAAAACCTCATTTATAAAAAGAATAATTGATTATCCAAGGCAACACAACTTTTGCTTAGTTAGTCTTATCCCTGAGACCCTGATGAATTGTGTCTCATTGCCACCCACATTCCTACCCTTCAATCTAGGGATAACTGCTGATGATAGGGTCACATCATTTTAGGAGTAGGAGGTAATCTTTAGTTGCTTAATTATGTAGGTAGAAAAAATATAAAAATTATTCAGTGTTGTCTATCATGTGCATAAAGGTTAGAAAATGAAATGGGTTTGTTGTCATAGACACTGCCACCAAGAATAGATTTCTCTTAGACCATCGATGGAAATAAAATAAAAAACAAAAAGGTATAACATATTTTGAGTCTTCAGTTGAACTTAACTTGAATACTACTATTTCTCTGCTCAAACATCTCATTAACTAAACCAACCATAAACCTCAAATGTCAACTCTGAACACTGTTATAAAAGCACGAGTCATTGTTGCTTTAACTTTACTTCTGCCTGTCAGATTCAGAAAAGCTCTCACTCACATTTTCTCTTTGCTTCACTTGTAATTTCTCAGCTCAGGTAGATGAGTAGTTACAATTAAGTAAACTCACAAATGTCAGAAGGAGACTATCGTGCACACACAAATTATTTTGTGCTACATAACTTATCACAAGTGAGGTGATAGACAGGTCTCTTTCCTGTCCCTTCCATGTACCTAGACTTTCTGTTCTGCCTCATCTTTTCCTAGGAAGATTGCAGAGGCCAGAAAGACAAAAAGCAGGGGTCTACTACAACAGAAAGCCAATGTGCTGAGCTGAGAAAGTAATGAGTTGTGAGAGCCTTTTCCTCCAGGTTACCAGGGATATTTTGGCCCAGTTGCAGAGTTTACTCATGAGCTCCTAATGTGAAACCAGGAGTTGAAGTAATTTTTTGGACAATGCAGTTTCTCTTTTGAGGACAAAAAAATATGTTACAAAAGTAACATATTGGTGGTTTTGATTCCATTACTGGTCTGAACTTAAATTTCATGAAATCAAGACTTATATTGGGGCTTACATTCCTGTGGCTCTTGTTAATTGCTCTTACTAAAACATGCTGTGCATAAATGTATCAATGAAATTCATTCTCTCTCCTAGTTTTATGTGTTGTGTTAAGAACAAGATAAAACAGCTTTAACTCCACTGGAAGAGAAACACCATCATTATTTTTTGCCTAGGAATATTGTAAAGCCAAGCACATGCCTATAAGCTTAGCCACTCCAGAGGATGCGGCAGGAATATCACAGGTGAAGGCCAGACTGAGCAACATAGAAAGACCCTGTTTCAAAATAATATTTTAAAATGTCTGGAAATCTTGCCTAATGGAAAAATTCTTGCCTGCCATGGGCATCCTCCTGAGTTCAGTCCCCCACACTTGGGGGGGAAAGCATTTCATGTATTAAAAAATCATTTACTGAGCATGTAGTATATGCTACATCCTAGGTTAGAATGGTGATTAGTGTGCATACTATCCCTGTCCTTCTGGAGCTCATGGTTTAACACTAGAAAAAACATTTTATAATGATCAGGTGTGATATACATTGCAAGAAGGTTTAGGGAGTCACAGGAACAGCAAAAAGAGTTAATCAAAGCCTGAGGTAAGTGAGGTTTCTCAGACAAAAGATCTCAGTAGGAATTCTCTGAGGAGACAGTAAACATCACTCATATTTTCATACTCAAAATCAGAAGTGAAAGAAAGCTTGAGGTATCTGGGGATCTAGAGAAACTCAACTTGGCTGGATGTAGAGAATGAGAGAAATTTTGTAATCAGTATGTACTGTAGACATATACTAATAAAAACATTCCACTGATGAGACAATGCTACCTCAGGGACAGCAATTCTAGCAGTCCATCCTTTCAGGACTTCTAGTGAAAAGTCTCCACTAGAGAGTGGAGACTTTTCATCCTTACCATCTCACACCCTCTTCGTATCTCTTTACTTACTTCATGCTTTGAGACAAGAGTTTCACCTCTTTGTATAAGGGGGATTCCCTCTTATACAAATTAAAGTGGTCCTGTGTATTCATTCAGCATGTCCTCCTTACCGCTCATCTCAGAAGATGAAGAGATAGATGGTCAGTGAAAAACCCAGGACTGAGCATGTATGTTTTATGAAAGCTTTGGGCTTAGAAGTGAATGGTTCTAATTTGGATGATAACTTTAACTACTAAAGTAAAGATAAACAGGCCTAGGAAGCTCCTTCCCATTGCCAGGTGTTGGAGACCTGGTAGGGAAGCATTGGGGGGCCTTCAATCTGGATTAGGAACGCATAAGTCTCCACAAGTCCGTAAAACTGGCCATATCCAAAGTTGTTGACTTGAGCTTTTTACAGCTCAACATATTCATGTGGTTTTTTTATACTTCATTTTCATAGTTTTCTGCTGGATGGTTAAGACCAAGATAAAGCAAGACCTATATAACAAGAAATGTATCTTCTGTATCTGATAAGGTCAGTCAAATCCCCTCATTATTTGCTCTGGAACCCAGTTTGTACCCAGTTTGTAGATCCTTTGTCAGTGTCAGCCATGTGGATGAGTCATGGCCATTGCTTGACCAATTTGCTCTCTGTGAAAGCCTGAAAGAATATTTTCTCTCCAACCACATACTTTTTTCTTCCTTTATTGTGTTTCTTCTTTCTCATTCTGAAGAAGCTTTTGATAATGGAGTGAAAAAAAGGAAAATAGTATTTGAGGAAGTATGCATTTTTTTGTATGTAAACAACAAAACAGAAGACAAAAATTAGGAGGAAGATTACAACAAGTATTAGGGTAACCTTATTCTGGGCTCTCAGAATAAACACAAAACAACTGAGGAGTGTCTTCTGCCCAGAACACCACAGTAGGGACCAGACAACAGTGTAGGGAATACCAAGAACAATGATCAAAACAAAAGTAGAAAATGCCAAGCTGACTGGTGCTCACAGTAATTGGGTGACACTGACAGACAAGTCACAGAACCACCTGAAGCAAAGGAGCAAGGACAGCACATCACACTGAAGGGAAACATCTCTATAAAAAAAAAAAAAAATGAAAGGAAACATCTCTAGAAGCTGATTGATTATAAATGTTTTCTTTTTTTTTTTTTTTTTTTTTTTTTTTTTTCTGTGGCGGAACCAGAGACTGAACTCAGGCCCTTGCGCTTCCCAGGGAAGTGCTTATTCCATCTCGCAGGCCCATGAATGTTTTACTATAACTGGCTAAAAGGCTAAATCAGACACACTTAAGCAAATCAAAAGATATCCAATGAGTATTTCTACATATTTGAGTCCAGCTCTCTTCCATGTAGCTTTATTCTTAGGGTGCATATGGTGGCCCCCAGCAGCTCCAAGATATACAATCTTAGCCTCAAATTCAACTGAGAAAAGAATTTCTCTTTTTTCACAAAGTGATAATAACTGCCATAGCTCTTAGTTTGTGACTGACACTGATCTAGGAGTTTTCTCTGTATGAACTTATTTGATTTTCACAATCATCTTGTATTACATTGAAATAGGGAAGAGTGAAGTAACTTGCTTAAGGCACTCACCTCACTTGTGACAGAGATAGCATTCACTTCTAGCCATCAGGACCCAGAGTCTAAACTCCAAATCATCATGCTAAGCTGCTTTTGGTCATATGCTTCTGGGTGGAGAAGCAACAGTTGTGGATCCCTGAACCAATCTCCTTGACTAAAAGCTGTCATTCATATCTGAGTCACATATTACATTCCACACATTGCTAGGAGTAGTCCCAAGCCCCCTACTCTGGACAATGTGGTTATGCAGAGGAAAGCTAAGATGCCAATGGCAGATAGGGGTGCACAGAGAAACAAGATATCCTTTGTAGGGGAGAAACAGTATGCTGCTGCTTACCTATATTTCCCATCTCATTCCCATCCTCTTTTGCATCTATCTTCTAATATATAGCAACATAGAATACACTATGTGCTGATCACATGAACAGAGCAATAACAAGCACAGTCTCTACTCTCACAAAGCTTACATGTAACCCTGGTCATTTCTAATAAATTCGAACACATTCACATAAACCTAAGCTAGCACTGAAGGTCCATGATTAGAACAATTCCAGAACGTGTTTTGGGGGAGGTTTTTTGTTGTGTTTGATTGGTTAGTTGATTTGATTTTTTTTTTAATGTATTTGGTACAGGGTCTTACTATGCAGCTCAAACTCATAGAAAGAAAAATGTCACACAGCAAGTAACTACATAATATTTGTAAGTACAGGAAGAAAGAAAATAGGGTTAGGCAGAAGAATGAAAGAGAAGAAAGAGCACTGTTTATTCTATTTAGTGTGACCAGTGGAAGCCTCTTAGATGAGGAATCAAAGATCTGAACAAAATGAGAGTGATGGTGAGTTGTGTTGATTCTGGAAGAAGGAAGATGTAGACAAGAAGAGTGAGAACAGGGCTCTGATGTATGAAGGTGTTCAAGTACCTCTAGGAAGAGCAGGGAATCCAAGGAGCTGAACAAAATAAGCACAAGGGTGATATAGGGGAGATCCACAACCTGACCCTCTGTGTACCGCCACAATTTCTGCAGATTATCTGTGTAAGCAGATAACTAGAACCGGATAGCTCCCCAAAGGGCTGGTCCTCTGTTTCCAAACTATCTCATTATAAGAATTCCAATAGCAATTCATGTTCAATCTGCTGAAATTAAACATTCATCCTCTTTGACTCAAACTTATCTTCCTGTCATCTCCATCCAAGCTAATGATTATGCAATTTGTGCTTCCCAAACATGAACCTTGGGCCCTTTGCTTTTTGCTCTCTCATTTATCCACCAAGACCCATTCAAAAATTTCTTTGCTCTTCCTAAAATGCCTCTCACTTCAATTCCTATTTCCGTCCAAGGAGGTCTCTCATTTCTAACCACAGACAATTCTGACAATTATTTCCTGTTTTCCTGTATTCTACAAAATTCCCTTCTAAGATGGAAAGGTTATATCTTGGAACAATATTTTAAACACATAACCCTGGTCATTTCTAATAAATCCCAACACATTCACATAAACCTAAGCTAGCACTGAAGGTCCATGTTTAGAATAATTCCAGAACGTGCTTTGGGGGAGGTTTTTTGTTGTGTTTGATTTTTTTTTTTAATGTATTTGGTACAGGGTCTTACCATGCAGCTCAAACTCGTAGTGATTCTCCTATTTTCAGGTTCCCCAGGACTGGGTTTATAGTCATGAACCAGCATACCCAGTCACAGTAGCCAGATCAGTGTGCCTGGGGGTGGTATTTGTGCAGCATGTAGTACCAGGGATTGTTCCATCCCTGCACGTGCCTAAGCAGGCACTTAGTCTACTGTGCTATCTCACTAGACCTTGATTTTTGGTTTTGAGGAAGTGTTTGGGTGGGTCTTACCTGGTCTGCTATGCTCTGCTCCGATCTTGTCTGATTTGGTCTCTCTGGTTTGGATTTGTTTGGTTTGGTTAACTTTTGTGGTAGATAAATTGAAAGACTGAACCCAGGAATGTTCTGCCACTAAACTATATTCCCAACTCTTTTTATTTTTATGAACTCATTTACTTATTTTTCATATGGAAGAAGCATCTTGTTAAATGATCCAAGTGTGACTTAAACTTGTGATTCAACTACTCCAACCTCCACATGTGTTAAAATAACAGACTTAGGCCTTTGTTTGTATTTCTAAACAGCAGGCCGAAATGTTTGCCATTCTGGGCTTCTGTACCTTATAGATTGCCAGTACCATTTTCTTGAATTAGGAAGCATATTCACAACATTACTATGAAAGACTTCAGCTCTCAAGGTGTTCTTCACATGTGTGTTCTTCATCTTTGACTCTTTCTAGCTCCACATGCTACAGTGACCAAGCCTCTGATGGTGGAGTGGTGCAGCAGAGAGTGCTGGGCCTACAGCTTGAGGCTGGTGAGTGAGAGTCGTCCTCTGCCATGGGCCTGCCTTTACCTTCAGGCCAGACAGCCCCTCTCCCATGTTTTTTCTCTGCATATATTCCTTCTACGTATTTTGGTTCATAAGCCCTTCACGAGTGTCCCTTCTATCCTCCTTCATCTTTTTTGAAGATAGCTTATACCATTTGCTTTGCTTCACAACATAGTCTTTTAATCTTTCAATTTTCCTCTTGATTTTTTTCCTCAAAACCAGAATAGCTTTTCCTCTTTGGGCTGAGTATATAGCTCAGTGGCAAAACATTTAGCAAACATGCTCATAACCCTGGGTTCAATCCCTAGCACCACAGGAAAAAAAAAATAAATCAAATCAAACCAAAACAAAGCAAAGCACTGTTCTTCTTAGTTTGTTTTCTCAATGAATGATTCTGAGTCTACTCTTTGTTTTCAGATGACAAAAATGTAAGAACGTCTTCTTGATCCTCCAGAACTTCAAGTCAGTACTGCCAGCATGAGGACATGCCCTGATAACACAGTTTAAAGGCTCTTTGTGTAAGTTAGGTGGAAGTAATCTCTTTGTTGAGTCATGGAGGTAACATGGGTGTCCTTCATCTTTACTCTTTCCAGACGGTACAGTGACCAACCCCTTGATGGTGGAGTGGTGCAGCAGAGAGTGTTGGGCCTGCAGCTTGAGGCTGGTGAGTGGAAGTCATCCTCTGCCATGGGCCTGCCTATACCTTCAGGCCAGACATCCCCTCTCCCATGTTTTTTTTCTCTGCATGCATTCCCTCTACATATTTTGGCATGCATAATGCCTCAGCTTTCAGTCTCTGCCTTTATGTAATCACTCATAGTTCAGACCTTCTGACCCTATCAGCTATTAAGAAAAAAAAAAAAAAACCACTTAACAAACACTGATTTGGTCATGGTTGGGCTATGCTATTTTTACATCAACTGTCTGATCAACTCCCATTCTCCCCATTGGTGAGGGAGGACTTTCTTTATCTTAAATAGTAAGAGATGGCTAAACACATCATCACCAACATCCCCCGCCACCACCGGAAACTGCAGCAGTGTTTATCTAGCATTTATGCTCACCTGTTAGAGTAGCTGGAAAACTCAGGTTTGATCTTTCAGCCTTTTAGTTGGTTAGATGGGACTCACCCAGATAACTAAGTCTGATCTCCTTTATTTAAAGTCAACTACATGTCACTATAGATTTTAACCAAATTCATCAGGTGCTTTACCACACTTATGTGAGAGTTTCGTTAAATAACTTGGCCTAGGCGACTTACACACATAACTCCTTAAACGTTGTTGTGCTGCCTTGCAACCAATATTTGCTGAATGTATCAAAATGAAAGAATGGCTCCACTCTTGAACTAGCTGACAATTGTTTCTCCTGAAATAACAGCCTGCCTTCCTTCTTTCCTGTCCCCAGCCTTGTTGAATACCTCAATTTGTGACATGTTTCCTGGATTCTTTGAATTTGAAGAGATCTGATGTGTAAAGCTTACTCTTTTTCTAGCCAGAGGTCTCTTTATATGTTAGGGATTTGTAGTGGAAAACCCACAAATGGAATTTCAGCCCATCTGAATTCAAATATCCTGGTTGCCTGACAATAGCATTGGCAGCCTGACACTGCCTTGCTTTCCTGGGGAGAGTGACTAAAAGCAATTTACACATTACAGAGGGTCGACAGTGTCTTTTCTTTATCTGTTATAGAGAGCACAGAAGCCAATACCACTGCAGAAATCCAGATTTGCCTTCAATCCTCCTTGTACTGACTCAGAAGCTGAATTCTGAATACCAGTTCTGTCACCACTTTCCCCCTGCTCAAAGATTGCCATGTTGCTTCCTAGTGTCTCCAAACCATGCTCATTCCTAAAGATTGCTCAGGATATATGATACAAGATGAGCTGACCTTTGAGGACATAAGACTTTCTTAAACTCATTTTTCTGCCTATCCTAGTTTGTTCCATTCTTAGCCAGTTATTGCTAACAGGTTCTATAGAATGAGTTTCTGAATAAGGAAATACAAAACTATAGCAGTCTCAGATTTAATACCGGAAAATGAACATGTGATCACTGTCTATTTCTATTGCTAATAGTTTCAAAGTCCCTCAGTACTACCTAACTTTCTCAGTCAATCTTCCTTAACAAGATGAATACAAATAGATTTAGTAACATTTACTCAGTGTTTGACTTACAAAAAGTCTTCCAAATGATAAAATGTTGAGCAGAGTTAAAGGCCCTTGGAAAATTTCTAATCTATCTGGGGAAGAAAATACAAAAATGTAGCATTAGTGCAAGAAAACTACAAGTGTTCATGACATAGAGAGCATTTTGCAGTCTTAAGCAGGCAGCTAACAGTTGCAGGGTAGCTTTGAGCTGAGCATTGGGTATACAGTGAATGTTATAGGCCCTGCCATAGAAAAAATAAAAATAATATAAAAAATACCTTCTCTATGTGGAGGAAGCCAGACCAAAAAAAGTGATGAGTAAATACGAACTTTAACAAAAGCAAGGCAGACTAATGGATCTAGAATGAGTGAGGAACACAATGACCTTATGTATGGCGATTGAGGAATTCCTCTCTGCATGAGGGGACATTTGACTCCAAACAGATAGAAAAACAAATATGAAATTTCCAAGTACATACTTCAACTGTTCAGGGCCCACATTATGAATTGTATACTGGATGTCTCCGTAAGGACACTGAGTTGGGACCTTTGGGAGGCCACTGGATTGTATATGACTTGCAAGGCCATGTCTTCCTTCTTGGCTCTGCCTTCACTTTCTACTTCCTAGCTGTCAGGAGATAAGCAGCTATCCTATCATGTCCTGCCTTGGCCTGTTTTACTATGGACTCAAACATGAGCCAAAATAAACCACTCCTTAACAGTTGTGGATGTTGGGGTTCATGTCCAGTAATAAGAAAGTGACTTTGTTGGTCCAAAAGAAAGACCCTTGATACAGGCAGGACTCTGGGGAGGAAGGCAAAAGGAGAAGGAGGTAATGAAGAGGAAGCACCAGAGACCAGATCACCTTGTGCTGTAGGAAACCAAGGAGGCAAGGGGAGAGTAGGATGATCTGACTCATGCTTTTTACTTTTCTTTTTTATTTTAGTTTTTAAAATTGGGTCTCACTACATTTCCCAGGCCCATTTTGAACTTGAGAACCTCCTACCTCAGCCTTCTGAATATCTAGGATTATAGGTGAGCACAACTATGCTTGGCTTAAGTAACCTGTTGAAACAATTTTTATGAGATAAAAGAGAAAACAGAAAAACCAGTAAGGGCTGGCTTCTGTGATCAGCCAGGCCAAGTTTTGAAGAGGTCAGTCACTGAGAAGATGGTGCCAAGTTTTTTAAATGTGGAGAATACATTTGGAAGAATGGGAAAAAAAGGAATCTAAGATGTTTCTGTGTTTTTTGTCTCAGGCAACTTGGTGAACACTGACACTATTCACGAAATTGAGAAGTATTCTTTAAGGTGGTAAGACAAATGAGGTCAAAAACCCAGATGCCAGAAAAGAAGAGCAACCTTCATCAGCGAGTGACCATTTAGATGAACAGTAATTGCATGTCAGGAAATTGGAGAGCTCCAGGCTGGTAAGACAAAGGCATTTTCTGAGATTAACAGCAAAGACTATTGAATGCCATGGAAAAGGTAGAGCAAATAGGTACTACATAAATGACACAAAAAGAAAAGTGAAAACTGCCACCACAGACCTCTTGCTACCTTTGTAAACCCAGAAACTAAAGGGGCCCAAGTTAACCATCTCATAAAACCACATAAGCCAGGTACAAAACCTGTTTATGAATCATTAAAAACTACCAAAATCTTATGAGAAGCATTGTAGATGCCTTTTTAGTTCATTTCTTCTGAACACTACATTTCTTGAGAATCTAACAGGAAGATGAGCAGAGGAGCACCTATTTATTTTAGATTGACAGAGCAAGAGACCTTTGATGATCTTACGATTCATAATGACAGTGCCCATTTGACAATAAAGGTATCTACCAAGAAAAACTGTTTAAACTCTATAACTTTGAAATATTCACCTAAATATTCAAATTTAAAGAGAGTTTAAGGGTTCCCTTCCACTAGCCTCTCGCTTGGATACACGAGGATGTATCAAAACGACTTGAGGAGTCATTCAAGACATTATCTTGCAGAACTGCTAAATTTCTAGTGTTAGTGCTTGTACCTACCTGTCCATCTAAAGCCTCAAGACACAATGGGGGGGGGGGCTTTTCAAAGGTGGCCAGATCAGGGTGTGCACTGCACAGATTAAAGGTGTGTGGCATTGAATTAGTCCACCCATTGGTTTATCATAGTTCTGGGTATGAATAATGGGAAGGCCCACCCGGGGCATTGGTGGCACCACCCACGAGACTTGGATCCTAGATGGAATAAAAGGGAAAGGAAGGCTTGCTGGTTGCTGCTTCCTGTCTGCCATGGCACGGCCTCTTTCTGCTCTGTGATCCCACCCTGCTTTTCAGCCCATCAACTATGGACTGAAACATCTACAAGGTGATTTAAAAGAAACCTTGCTTTCTTTATGGTATAGGTATTGGTTATTTCATCCTGGCAATGAGGAAATAATTATGCCAGATGGCCTTCCCAGAAGCCCACTAGTGAGTTGTACCTTTTTCCTCTTAGGATCAGCTCCACAGAAAAGAGAAGGCTGACAACCTCTGAGCTAGGGGCTTTTATAAGTGTTTGCTTTTAGTCTACTTAGGTCACCAATATGCAATTTCATATCAGATGGCAAAGTCTATGGGGGAAAAAAAGGATCAGACAGCTTTTTGAAACCAAATTATTGCCTTTTTGACAGATACTGCTGTGCTGCTTACAAGCATTTTTCCTATTAAGATTTAGTGAGTGGAAGGGCTATAGTAAATAACCTTTCATCTGTAGAAGCCTTTCACGGAACAAATAAGTAGTAATGCAAACTAATCCTGGGGAAGTTTAAACAGCGATTGTATCACCTGAATTTAAAGTAATAGAATAGAGGGAGAAGTACAGAACTATATGCAATTGCTTTCTGGAGGTATTCTTCATTCTAATAAAATTTTTATATGCAGATTTTTGTCACTATAAAAATAAGCTCACTTGGTTTGTATATATAAGATAGATAGATAGATAGATAGACAGATGATAGATACATAGATATTCAAGTATTAAAAACATTCATAAAGATGAAATGGCTTTGATATCAAACAGTTAATGAATAATTCAGCTTTAACTTTTATTTTGAATTTTTCCTTTTGTCCCTAGGGTAGATGACAAAGACAGATAATTTCTTTCTCATCCAATGGAAGATTTGTGAGGTGATTTTTTTCACTTTTTTAAGGCTCAGCTAAACATTTTATATAGTAATAAACACATTTTCAGGAGAAGTTAGGAAATCTCACCATATTGCACCTGAAAAAGAAACAACAAAATCAAAAGAATGCCAGAGTTGCACTGATTTGAAACAAGTTATGCATAACTAATCAGTCAGAAAACCCTGGATTACAACCAAACCATAACAGAAGAATATAAATAAACACAGAACATGTGACTAAGCCTTGTTGAAGGAAAAAAAAAACTTGCTTTATCAAATAGCTTTTTGACAATTGAAAAATAGAAGACTCTCAATTATTGGCAGCACAAGTCCTAGATTAGGCAAATCTATGTGTCCATCAATGAGAAAACACAATAAAATAATTCAGGTTCATTCTCTCTCAGTCTCAAAACATCATCGTTTCCCCATGGAAACTTGGCAAAGTGAGCCTCCGTTTCTCAGC
The DNA here is from genome assembly GCA_004027165.1 of Ctenomys sociabilis. Taxonomy (NCBI): domain Eukaryota; kingdom Metazoa; phylum Chordata; class Mammalia; order Rodentia; family Ctenomyidae; genus Ctenomys; species Ctenomys sociabilis. The sequence goes on from PVKA01003476.1 coordinate 23,480, forward strand.
AGACTCAAGCAGAGCATGTAGTCATGCTCGCCTCACCTTCACACAGTGAATCCTGGGGCATCTCCATTCCCCTTACAGATTATCACCTACAATTAAAGTTAAACTGCCCTCGTCAAAGCAAGATAACTAATCACGCTCTTTGGGGCAGTAGCCTCAGATGCTTTTTAATCATCCTTAATCACCTGATTACAAAGTTTACAAATTCAACCCAATATTTATTAGTGAAGTAATGTATAGCCATAATTATAACTTTAAAACTTTATTCTAACAAGTAATTAGTACTTAACAGCTTTAGAGATGTTTAATGAATCATTAATAATTTACCAGAAACAAAGATTCAGAAACTTGACAATTCTCTCTTGTGCTTTTTTTTTTAAATCTTTGTTTTAAAATAGAAAAACTAAAACTAACATCTAACTTGAAATTTAAGCTGCATGACAAGGTCATAGAGTCACATATTTATCAACAGACTAAATACCTTGTTATTTTTTAGTATGCTAGTCAGGGTGGGCTAGTTTGCAATGCAATGGCTTAACACATATACTCTCGTATAGGTCAGCTTTCTATAGATGATACAAACTACCTGATACATACAATTAAAGGAGTAGAAGTTTAATTTGGCTCCTAGTTTCAGCGCTTTTGGTCCCTAATTCACTGAGTCAATGACAGAAAGTCTATTCATGGTAGAATAGTATGGTAGAGCAGACCTGCTCCCTTCATGGAGGCAGGAAGAAGAGCATAAGGGAAGAGCGCCAGAGAGGAAGAGGCCAGGATGTAGCTCTCATTTCCCATGACCCACCAAGACATACTCAGAAGTTGTCTTTAGGGGCTCGGGAGACAGTTCAGCAGCAAATATACCTGCTTGTCAAGCACAAGGTCCCAAGTTTGATCCCTGGTACTGCCAAAAGAAAAAAAAAAAAAAAAAAAAAAAAAAAAAAAAAAAAAAAAAAAAAAAAAAAAAAAAAAAAAAAAAAAAAAAAAAAAAAAAAAAAAAAAAAAAAAAAAAAAAAAAAAAAAAAAAAGGACTTTATTAATCCCTATGCAGTACTCAAGACAGTAAAGTTGAAAATTAAGGTGTGGGTATGGTGATTCACATCTGTAATCTGAACACCTAGGAGGCTAAGGTAGAATGATTTCAAGTTTGAGGCAATGTGGACCAGCTAGAGAGATCAAAGCCAGCCTAGGTTCCATAAAATGACTCTGTTGCAAAAATAATAGAAAAATATTAGCCATCACAATTTCTCATGCATTATAATGGTTCATGTAAGCTAACAATAAGGACTTTTCCCAAAATACTCATTCTGGAGCACAACTGAATAGAAGAAGCATGATCTCATTCTATGTTTCCAGAGGGTTGGGGAGGTACACACATCATTTCTGCTGTATGTCCAGAAGTCACTGTCAAGAACAAGTCACAAGGCAAAGTTTGTGTTTAAAAGAAGGGTATAGAAAAATCTTTCCATGTACCTGGAAAGTAAAAAACTGGAGTATTCGTGAATGGAGAGTCCTAATGACCACCATAGCAAGATATGCATAAAAATGGTCTACAGCACAGGCATGCAGATTCTTTGACTATACTGCAAGGAAATGTAGTTAATGGAGTTATTTTATATTTTACTTCTCCACAGAGTTTGCCTATTTCTACTACTGAGGTAATAAATATAAATATTCAATAGTCCATATGCCAACAATTTAAAATATTCAATAAAGTAAATAAATGAGCCACAGTATAGAAATTTGTATGTTAAGAAAAATCATCAGCGCCATCTCCCTCTGTGCGCAGCCTACTTTATAGGTCACTATGGTTGAATCTACAATGCCCCCCAAATCTCACATGTTTGGGAGGTGATTGTATTATGGATGAAGTAAGGAGACTTGTGACCCTAAAAGAAATAATTACAAAGAAATCTGTTAATCAATGAGCAAACATAATAAGTAACAGAGGTGGGTTCTTACCCTGCCATTGAAAAATAGGAGATGCACAGCAGTAAGAGTAGGCAAACTCTGGGGAAGGGTAAGTTATTAAATAAAATCTAGAAATCCAGCCAGGAAGCCCAATACTGAGCTATACCATTCACCATGGCTCTAACAAAGAAAACTTGTCTATGTTCTTCATAAGCAGAAATTTTGCCTCCACACATTTGACACAGCTATTCTGATGCAATTGTCTGACACATGAAAACATAGCCATTTGAATATAATCCCTTTGACACAGTCTTATCAAAATTTCAAACACAGATTGTAATAACACATTTCATTGTTAATAATGTGGTGAGCATTCCTAAACTTTCTAAGCCTTACCTTACCCCAGAAAAACATATCAAAAGGAAAAAATTTCTGATTATTATTATTATTATTATGAGTAGAAAGGCATATTGGAGAAAAGAAACGGGGAATGGCAATGAGGGAATGAGGAATTGGAATAGGAATGGCTCCTGAGAGACAGGAGGGTTCCTGAATGTGTTGGCAATGAGCCCATCTCTCATAGCAAACTTTATAGAGCAAAATCATGAGGTGCATACAGCATGGATCAAAATGATGATCAATGTATAAGATCACAAGTATAGTTGCTCTTACAGTTTGTACCTGGACGTTCCCCAAAAGCCTCATGTGGTCATGTGGGGGGGGGTCAAAGATAGTTGAATTTAAAATGTGTGATTAATTCATAGTGTGATGTTGGGATTAAGGAAATAAGATTAAGGGTGAGTGATTACATGATCTGTCCACGGACTAGATTGACACTGCCCTAATCCCAGCAATCTGGGGAAGATAACAGGGGTAGAAAAATGCTTATTTTCCATTTTGCTCTTGTGGCTTTTTCTGGTTTCTGTCACCCCATATAGTAAGCACTGTTGCCCCTCTGCCATATGCTATGCTGCCTTAAATCCAGCCAACTATGGACTGAGTCTTCTACAAACTGTGAGCTAAATCAACCTTCCCTTCCTTAACCCTGGGTGTTTTGTATTTTGTCTCAGCAACAAAAGAAAGGTAATTAAGACAGTTGCTTAGATAATTTGGCCTAATGGTAACAAGAGTACATGTGTGACATCATTAATTTTGGTTCATAATCTGTACTCTTAGTCTTGTCTTTATTTTAGCAGTTTTGGTCTTAGTCTTAGTGGCGTTAATCTTAGTAAGTGAGAGAGGATAGTCTGCCCCAACAAAATAATTGAATATCATTAATCCCAAGTTTCTGTTATCAGATGATTTATAAAACCTCATAATTTATCTTAATATTGTCACGTAATCTTTCTTTGTTCTTAATGTCAGCTCTCCTTTTATGGGTTCAATACCACATGTAGACATTGTCCTCTCTTGATTCTAGGGTCTTTCCCATGTTTTCTTTTCTTCATTTATAATCATTAAAAGTGATTCATAATACATTTTCATTATCTACATAAATTCATGTTTTATCTTCATAAAAATTTTGTAATATATTAATAACAATCAGTACTTTTAAATATTGAGCCAAAGATTGATAGAATAATTTCACAATTAATCTACCACAAAATTAAAAGCAGGTCTTAAGTGTTTAAGGAAACCTGTGGTTTGCTGTTGTCAAGACTTTTTTATTACCTCTAATTCTAAAATGCCCAGCTGGTCTTTCCCTCTTTTGTAATGTGAGTGTCCTGTGCCTCTTTCTCAATAGGCACTGTATCCTCCAAATTACAATGTTTCTTTCTAAACTGTGATTGATAGTTGCCTTCACCTAGAGACTGTTTATTAACATTATTCATTGAATTATTATGAGGTGACTTAAAACTACATGGAAATAATGGAGCTAAGCTGTATCCTTGATCCTTTATGGGTGTGTCTGATGAGGATGTATATCAGCAGGAAATAGATGGAGAGATGTGTACCTAGTATGATCTTTCAACCAATTTTAAATTCAATATGCTTCTTCAATTTTATTTTCTTCAAAGAATTTAAATGCATATTTCAGTTGATTTTAAATATAGCATTTTTATTCTTTAAAAAATTTCTAGGAGGTGCTGCATATGAAGTGATGCTCAAAAGTATCAGAGATACACATTTCAAAATGTTTTCTAATAATAAACATAATAAAGCTAAAAATAAGAGCAATATCACCGATGGGACAAAATCCAGGAATGCAACGCCTAGTGCTCTTGTATATACTAGTCATTGAGCTACACAAACTATTTCACTGGGTTTTCATTCTCTTGTACACTGAAACATCTTAAGATCAAAATTTCTGCTTCAAAATATCAAAGTATAGTTTACCTTTTCTGTCTATGGTTGCACATCTGAGTAACAATTCACTTGTCTCAAATTTATTTGTGGACAACTCTCAATGTGTATAGTGTACCACTTCAGTATTTTGGAGTAGTTATGAAAATGCCACAGATTCTGGCCTAAATAGCTGATTAAAGGAAAGAAGAAGAACAAAATAATGTTGAAAGTAGAGATTCTCTAGGCTAAGATTGTGGTTTTGGATTTCAGAGAAGGGAATGCTAATTTAGCATATCTTGGCCAAAGATCTAGAGGTTCATAGCCTCAAAAAGACTGCCCATTCTTATATAACTTCTCTTTAGAGGAGGATCTTCAGTTCATCATTTAGAAAAATCTGAAAACAAAATTTAATCAAGTAAGTTGAGGTGTGAATTGCCAAAGTACATTCTCTGAGAACTCAAAATTTGATCTTCAAAATGCTCAATTTGTACTGAAAATGGTCTGTGCTGGAAATGTGTCTCTATATGTTGAAGTCCCAAATGGTCCAGCCGAAGAGAGAATGTCTTCTTGTCCTTCAGGTATAAACAGGTTGAGTACATTCCAGCCTTCTGGGCCAGTTGACTGAATACACAGTTGGCAAGAAGAAAGGTCTTATCTTTTTCTATGCCTTTAGCATCTGCATTTTGTTTGCTATATTTGCAGTGAGCAGGCTGAAGAACAAGAACCTTCTTCTTCAAACTGAATATGACCAGAAAACATCTCAAATAACTACCTCCATGTACCCTCCATCAGAGCACAGCTCACCTGCTTCATACGTCAAGCTTCCTTCTTTATTCATGGGCTGAATAAAGCATTCTATTGTACTAAGTAGGTACCTATAAGTGAATGCTTTGATCGCATTTTAAGGTATACTATTTTTTCTAGTGTCTTGTTTTTCATTGTCTGATACATTTTATGATGATGATGATGAAGACAGATAGGTAGATAGATGATAGATGATAGATAGGTAGATAGATAGATAGATAGATAGATAGATAGATAGATAGATAGATAGATGGATAGATAGATAGACAGATGACAGACAGATAGATAGATAGATAGATAGATAGATAGATAGATAGATAGATAGATAGTTAGATAGATAGATAGATAGATAATGTGTTGCACAAATAAAGGGTGAATATTAGGGAGAAGGATTGTGAAGAAGACTTTACATAGGCTTTTTATTTATAATTATAACTGAATTTGATAATTAAGACTTGTTTGTAGTCTTTCTCATTAAAGACACAAATAACATTTAAGAGGGCTGAAGCCCAGCAATTTTCTTTCTAGTCATGCCTCTTTTGATAAGCATCTAAAGTTTTTTTAAATATCACAACTCAAGGCAAAAATGTAAAGTAGGTACATGTTTTATTTTTAATGATATTTTTCTTCCCAGAACTAGTGGTCTGTAATTTTATGGATTCTATCCCCAGACTGATAACTAGTGTTATCCCTTAATCCTCCAGTCTCCACCCAGCAGTACCAGAAGAAATCCAGTAGGAACTCTGATAAAACCACACACTATGTGTAAGTCCTGCCATGACGAGGCAGCTCCCCCAAAAGCAGGCAGATCTAGCTATAACATAGGCCCCAGATTCTGGTCTAGAAGTTCAGGCTGCACACATTATGGATGGATCTGACACCTAGGTCTGACCTTAGTCACTCAGACATTGCACTAGGTTCCTATTTATGCTCTTTACTTTATATTATATTAATATGAAGCTCATCATTTGTAGTGACTTCAATTCTTCGAGCAGAAGATCAGGGAATTGAAGTTTGTTAGGTTGGAATAGGTTTTTGGGATACAGGAAAAAGAAATGTGCACAGGCATTGAGGCAGAGAGAAACATAATCCATACACTCAAAAAAATAAAAGAAAATCTTCTTGTAAAATTCCCAGAGAAGTACCAAGACAATTCACCTCGGAATGGGCAAGCAAGCAATAACCTGTCCAGGACAGGTTTCAGTAACAGAAAGACAGATTTATACCAGCAGTGTGAAGCCACTCATGTAGCAAATCAGGTGTGGGACAGAATTTAGTTTATATTTTGTAAAGATTTCATCAGCTGTAATATGGAATATAGATTAGAAAGAATAAAGATGGAATTGAGAAGACAGATCACAAGGCTACTGAGACCAGAGGTAAGAGGTAATGGAGGCTGTGATCCAAAATGGCAGTGAAGAGAAATGAAATGCGCATATTCCAGAACTATTTCAAGAGGAGAAATCCTTAGTACACCCTCCAAACAGAAGCAGAAGTTGGAAGATGAGTCAGGTCCTCAGCTTGCTTCCTTCAGTAGTTCCTAAGTGCTTTGGGGATGGAATCTAGATGAAAGCAACATCCCTCGGGACATTCCCCTCTCCAAGTCTAGTCCCAGGCTCTCTCTTGCTTCTCATCTCAGGGCTTTTCAAGTACTCCCCCTCCCTGAAGCATTCTTCTTACAACTTATACATGGAAAGCCTCACCTCAGTTTTCACACTTGGATTTAAAATGTTCTCACCTCAGAGCACATTTCCTACTCCACTCAGTCCAACTATATACTACACTGGCACCCACTTTCACACCACTCTGGTTCCTTTTCTAGACTTAGAGACATTTTTCTTTGTGTCTGTTTCCCATTTACTACCTTTCATTTGTCATGAGGACGGCAAGGTCTATGGGAGCAGAACGCTATCTACTTTGTTTATCTAGCACAGTGCCAGCCCTGGCCGGTACAAATCCACAATAAATACTTACAGACAGTGTAACAAGCTCTAGGTTTTAGGCAGGCACAGTGGGCTGAGTGATGGTGACCTTCTCTAAGGACCAGGTTTGGTGGGAAATAATACTTTAGATCCAGAGCTATGTGTCAGCCTTATCATTATTTCTTTTCTTCCTCCCCTATGTCCCAGAGATTTTTTAAAAGAAAGTACGAAGTTAAAACTGTTGAACTAAAAGCTACCAAGAAGTGTGCAAATTTTTCTAAATTTTCATTTGACTGTATTATCAGAATGTTAATCCACAATTTGTTGCAATTTCTTAAAAATTTCTAACATAACAAAAATTACCATATTTAACCAGATGTCCAACATAGCAAGAGGATAAATTGAACTTTATTTTATTAGTCAGATTTTTAATTATGAAATTTTATGTATATATGTTTTCTTTAATATTACTTTCTTTCACATTCAGCAGCAATTTTATCTGAAACCCCAACTTAAATGACTAATCTATATCATTGTCCATGGAGGCCAAGGCTCAGAAAATTACACAATTCCTATATTCTAAACCAGGAAATGGAAACAGAAAGTGATTATCTTTGCCAAGAAAGAATAGTTTTACGCCTGACTCAGTTTCAAATTCAGAGTGCATCCCAGGCTTTCAAAAGTGTACTAACGAAATGTGCACTATTTTCATTTGCTTACATGAGTATTCACCAGGCTACTAGCACCATACAAATAAGTATCCAAGCAATGAGTCTTTTCAAATTGCTAACCCTAGACATAGTTCAGCCTTTAAGTACCAAGAAGTAACGGGGAGCAGCTGCTTTTGAATCAAACATAAATCTAGCCAATGCTGCAATATAGCAAAAGGGGGAAAAAGGCCTTGTTTCATTAAATGGCTAACAGGAGAGTATATCTGATAGTTAAATCTTGGCAGAACATAAAATTCCTGTTTACTGCCAAATTCTAGTCACACAACATTAAAGCTATCTATTTAAGCACAGAGCACTGACTTTCTCATCATATATAATTCAATCAAGGAGACTCCCTTGTGAATCTTAGTTGCCTTTAGTAGGTAGAAACACTATTGGCAAGATAATAAGGGCCCAGCCTCTCAGGGGTTTGTAGATAAAAATTAATCTGTTAAATTGTGCCCAGAAGCATATCAGTGACTAATGGAGACCAGCAAGTAAAGCATAACCAACCTCTTGGAGCCAAAGCTTTTGAGTAATTTTCCAAGATAGCCCCTTGAGAGAGCACAGAGTCAAAATGCCATGTAGGCACTAACACCAGGAAATATACATAGAGTCTATTTACTTTGCCTCTATACTTTTCAAGACCCCCTTCTAATATTATATTTAAGTGTCTTGAGTTAGTTATAAGGTGACCGTCTCACCTCTAGTATAAAGATCATTTTTAAAATTTTATTTATTTATTTTTATTTTACAGAGCCAACTGTTCATTTTAAGAAAATTCCTGGAGGAAAATATCTCATGAGGACACTTCAAATCAAGTAGCACGTATTTTCCCATATAAATACTGCATAGGGGCTGCCACGAAAATAACCTATAAGGTAAAATATTCCAAAATCAAATCTAATAAAGCTGAAGAGAAAAATCCATTCCTGCTTTGGAAAGGAATGCATAATAAAACTAGGGAAATATCTGCATCACATTAAACCCTACCAGCCTAGTATAATCCAGAGCCTTTTTAGAAAAGCAGAGAGAAAGAAACAGGAAAATAAAAGGGAGATACTATTCAAACATTGCCACAGTTAAGCCTCATTGGCTACAATACTGCTACTGTGCAAAGCTATGGCCAAAATTAATAGATCTACCTTTATATAAAATAAAAAAAGAAAATTAATTCAGTTAGAAAGATGTCAGGATGAAACAATTACTCATGGCTAATTACTTTTTAGAAGATGATGACAATAGGTTAGTTTTCACAGATACTGATGAAGGAAAACCTTTGGGGAAATCATTTGCAAAGGTTAGCGAGGATATGAATTATTCTCTGATATGTTGAAAGGCAAAGAGGAAGGAACAGTAAGTAAAATACTAGTACATTCTAGTGAAGGTCATCAAGACAACTAAGTTAATAGTATAAATTACTTTTTCTCAAATCCAAACCTGCTATCAATATGTCTCACAGTGAATTACTTCCTAGAAAGGATGATTTGTTGTGAAATGTTCAGTAACTCACCAGACAAATGGCTTTAAATAACTTTGTTCAGTAGAACACTGTGAAAGGCAAGATTAGGGTTACTTGTTCTACTCGTGATCAAGAATCCTCTTGAAGCAATTCCTGCTGTACTCTTTGAAGATGTGCTCCTTCTTTTGGCCTTAGAAAAGTCGCTAGTGTTCAGTGACACATGCTCAAAGAGTTCATCCACAAAAACAAAAAGGGCTTGTGCTTTCTTACAAGTAGTCCTTGAGTATAAGTTAATTATAGATTAATAGCCTAGAGTTGTGATCAAAGGCCACGCATATTCATAAAAAATGAACAGACTCTGGCATGTCTAATTTATTCATTTTCATTATCAAAACAGACAAGAAACAAAACCCTTTCTCTTGCACGGTAAAGCTACGGTATCTGCCACTCAAGGGAATTCAAAAATCCATGTACAGACTCACTGCCCAAAACATATACAAATATATATACAATAAATGAGTTCATGTGTACACATGCAGATCTATGGACTCATATACCAAAGCCACGTACTCCCGCAAACACACATAAAGATACCACAGAAAAACATTAGCCATGACTGTGTATGCATACTTTGAACAGAAAATACACATTTCTTTGCTTTCATCAAAGAAGTATAATGAACAAAACAAAATCATCAGCCACACTGTTCTGCTTAGTCATCCAACTTTTGATACTGAAATTTCAATCAATTCTCAGCTAGAAGAAATTCACTCTGACTTGCTTAAATCATAGAAGAAAATTTTGTTGTGAATAAGTGACTCCACTGAGCACTTGAATACTGTCTCCCTCTTTTCTGTTATTTCTAGCCCTGGTTGAAGAGCCTCTTCGTTGTGTTTCACACCCAGTTTCAAAGGTCTGTACACTGACCTGTTCATTGCATTTTTGTTTCTTTTGCTTTGTTTTGCATTCTTGGAGATTGAATGTAGGATTTTCACATTAATCTATATTCCTCAAACCATTTATTTATTTGTTTGCTTGCTTGCTTGCTTGCTTGTTTTGAGGCAGGGTCTTGTGAGTCGTTAAATTGCCCAGGCTTGATTAGAATTTGTGATTCTCTGTCTCAGCCTCCTAGAATTCTGAGATTATGGGTACCCAGCTATAGCTTTTCTGATGCAGTTTTAATTACAGAAATCCTATTTGCAAGGTTCTCTGTCTTTCAGAGAAAGAACTTTTTGTTATATAGCATCTACAGACCTACACATAACTGTCTACTTCATAACTATCATGACATTTTCATACCACATTTATCAAGCACAAAAATGGAAGCCTTTTCTACTGCAGCAACATGTAGTGTGCCTACTCTCTGGAGTCCATGCTGTCAGACTTGACATTCTTACTACTTCATGTGACCTTTATGTCCTTAAAAATGTTAGTGTCATATCTTATTTTAGTGGCAGGTGATCAAACAATATACTTTTATTCATGAATGATTGCAGACTTGAATATTTCTATAGATTTTATGTATGTGAAATAATCTAGAAGCAATTGACATTCATAATCAAGTAGGTGAATTTCTTTAACTATCACATACATACCAGAATTATATATCATGTCTTAATTTATAATTAATCTTAAATTGTCAATGACATGAAAGATAAAGTGTAAAAATAACTTCCATTATCTTGACAAAAATTTGTTTTTATTGGTGTCAGTGTTTTAAGTTTAGAAATTCCATGCTAAATATATACTTAATATTAAAATAATTCACTATTATTTTATCATAATAGACTGAGGCTAGAAATTAACAACAAAATAACTTCAGAAACTTTACAAGCACATGAACATTCAATGACACATTATTGACTAAACAGTGTGTCATAGAAGAAATCAAGGAAGAAATTTAAAAGCTGCCAGAATCAAAGGACAGTGGAAGTACATCATAACAAAACTGATGGTGAAGAGTCTGATCTAGTAGTGAGATCCTGAACACTCTGTAGACCCTTCCCAAAAATATGGGACCCAATGAAAAATATATTACATATGTTTGTATATGTGGATACATACATTAAAAGAATGTAGCTACTCAAATAAATAATCTATGATACATCTGAAGTTCCTAGTAAAACAATCAAAATCTGAAACTGGAAATAGAAAATAAATTATAAGGATCAGAGCAGAAAATAATGAAATGGAAACAAAATTACAAAGGATCAGTAACTCAAAATTGGTGATCATTCCATCAAACTTACCAAATCAAAGGAAGGAAAACCCCACATCAGTGCCAGAAGAAATAAGAAATAAAATAAGTGAAGTCATGAGTACCACTGAAATCAAAGTGCTATAAAAAACTAGTTTAAAATTTATATTTGAATAAATTGGAGAAACTAGAAAAAAAAACTGAAACAAGATAAAAACCCTAAATTGTCCAATCAGGGGAAATGAAATTGATGATGCAGTAAAAGCCCTAAGAGAATCCTGGAACCTAATGGATTTGCAATTGAATTCCAAGGAGCTGCAGGCAGGATGTGATGCCAACACTGTTCAAATTATCAGTAGAATTGAAAGAGAAGGAGTATTGCCAAATTCATTCCTGAGAGTTAGCATTTCCCTGATATCCAACCACACAAGAACTTAACAAAGAAATAAAAGTACGAGCTCATATTCTTAGTGAACCCAGATGCAAACAACCTCAGCAAGATACTGACGAACACAAAGCAACCAATTATTATAGAGACTGTACACATAACATTGTTGATGTCATTCAGGAATGCAAAGATGATCCAACATACACGAAGCAACAGACATAGTACATCACATAAACAGAAGAAAACATAACAAACACATAAGCAAAGATGCAGAAAAGTCTTTGACCGAATGCAGCAAATCATTCACAATAAAAAAGCCTGATGGAAACAGATCAGGACTTTATCCCAAGTGGATAAAAGACATTCAGGAGAAATTTACTGCTGATATCATAATAAATCAAGAGAAAGTGAAAACTCTTCCTCTAAAATCAGGAGTAACACAAGTGTCCACTTTCACCACACATGTTGAATTCAGTTCTCAAAGTTAGAACAGTGAAGCAAGAAAAGAAATAGAAGGGATGGATATAAGAAAGGATATATAATTCCTTCACATTAAAGTTCAGAATCACTTCACCAGGGCTGGCCAAATAGCTAGGCAGATTAAAGGGTCATCCTAGATACAGTAGCCAGGACTTCAATCCCAGGACCTGCCATGCTGGCCCTGCCCCCAGGGTGCACTGAGAGGGTGATTGAGGCAGCATGATGATACACTCCTGTAATCCCAGCACTTGGCAGGGGGAGGGGCAGGAGGATCACTACCAGTCTGATCTATGCAGTGAGACCTTGTACATCCTGCACACCCTGTAACCCTGTGCTAAACACAAACAAAACAAAACAAAATCACACCACCAAAATACTCCTAACAGGAAACCAATTAAGTAAAATAGAAAGGACTGTTGCCAGAACTTAGCTGAGCTAAAGGTGTTTTTTCTACCATTGCAGAAGGCAGGTAGATACAGGACAATTATGGGGACCTGTGGATCACTTCCCTAGTCCCAAGTCCCACCATAAACAGAGCAAACTCCTCTTCTACCAATAGCACAGGCCTCATGCACCCTACCCTTCCTTCCAAGTGATGTGGAGCTTTGATCAGCCACTCTCAACCCGTACCCCTACATCAACACTCAATCAAGGCAAATACTAGGAGCTTAAAAATGACAAATCAAAGACCAAAAGCAATTACAGACCTCAAGCCTTCCAAGAATAAGTCCAGGAAGCAAGGTCGTACAAGAATTTAAAAGTTACACACCTAAAATTTCTGGAATAATAGCAACTGAAGGAAAGAAACAACTGTATCAGTTTGTAGAAATCAGATTAGAAATAATCTCCCAAGAGACAACAAGATAGCTCAGTGGGCTAAGCACCTGTTTAGGCAAAAGCAGGGTCCAGGGCTTGATCCCTTGCATCACATGGCATACAGCCCCCTTACCAGGTTGCTGAGCTGAACTCCAAGACGGGGCTTGGTGGTACAAATTTGTAATCCTACTGCTGGGGAGATGGAAAACAGGAGGATCACTATGAGTCCAAGCAGTACACTTAGACTCTGTACTGATACAGGGAGAACAACTGATCTCAGGTGGGTGACCTCCAAATGATATAGGGAAAACCGATCTCTGGACCTGACCTGTATGAGTTCGTGTTCTCTAAAACTGAAGAATGAATTTTAGAAACAAACGGAGATTATAAACAGAATAGATTTATTGAGGGAAAGAAAGCTGCTGTCTAAGAGAGGGACAGGAGGGAGACCCCGAGTGGGTAGTTCCCCAGGAAGCTGTCTCTTCCAGGGACTTTTATAGAGGAAAACCATGTGATGAGGTGGGTCTAAGGTGATAAAGACATAGGAACTCACTTAGGTGGACAAGAGGTGGGGCCAAAACTATGGTAAACCAATGGTATTGCAAGCACCATTGCTCAGGTAAAATTGATTAAATCTGGAACCAAATGGGGCAGTGATTCATATAGCAAGTGGGCATGAATATGGGACAAGGTCTCTTCTTGTTGGGGGTTGGGGTAGTGACTCATTTAGTCTCTTTCAAAGTGATTGATACCTATTTAGAATATCAGTCTCTGATGCCCATCCCTAGGGAAGTATGTAGCTGTGTTTCCTCTTTTTATCTTGGTCTTGAGGTGTGGCCAATAGGGAGTGCCTGTCTCTTCCAAGTTGCAAAGTCACCTTGCCTGCCATCTTGTCTCCTTGAGGGCCTGGCCCTGTCTGATTGCCTAGAATATTTCTAACTCCACTACCTACAAGAGCACCAAATACATTTTTTTTAAAAAATCTCCCCGATAAGAAAAAAAATGACAACAATCATGAAAGAATTGCTCAGCACAACTGAAGAAAAAATAGATTAACGAAATGGAGGGAGATACTAAAATAATGGAAACACTGTATGGACAATACAGGAAACAAATAGAATTCATGAAATAGATATGTAAGAAATTAAGAGATTCCACTGAAAATGTTAAAAAACTTCAATTAAATACCAAGGCCAAGGATATGTGTGAGACCTTCTGCTGGCTCATAGGATCCCTTCCAGCCAGATCTCAGGCCTGGTGCATGTGTGCGACTTTCTGTGCACTCACCAAATCCCTTTCCAGCCAGAGCCCAGGCACAGCATGTATGAGGGACATTTCATTTCTTGGTCTGCTCCCCAGATCCCTTGCCAAGAAGTGTACAGGACTAGCATGTATATGTATGGGACCATTTGGATACTCACAGTAACCTCCATCAGACAGACCTGGTATGGAACCCTGTGGCAAAAATCCTGGCAGAGGGCCTAGGTGCAAGACCCACCCAACTAATCCTGGAGCTGAACATCTTGCCAAAGGGGCAGAGCTGTTTGACTTCCATGGGCTGCAGCAAGAAGAAGCTGAGCACGGCAGCCAGACCCTACCCAGGCACATCTAGATGAGTTCAAATGTGATAGATCCAGACACAGTAAGCTGACACTTTTCTAGAGCCAGATCTATGCAGCATCCTCTCTCTTTTTCTCTTGATCAAGAGAGGGGACAAGAGGAAACTGGGGTGAATATATCTGCCTGAAAGACCCCATGTACATCAAGATCAGAAGAACTTAGGGGAACTAATTTAAATACAAATTCCCAATTTAATGTCTGCTTAGCCACACAGATACAATGTTTGTTCTTATGTTGTAAAATACAAACCCATTAGTTACAAAAGTTTGTCAATTACTAAATATCAGTTATTATTGTACCTAATTTTGATCCTATAAGTGTAAAGCCATACCTGCCTTAACCACATAATCCCTCTTAGATAAAAATTTCAGTAGATGCTAAGGTAACTGCACCAAAGCTGTACAACAAAGGTCAGAGGATAGTGCTATACAAAATGACAAGGATAAGGAGCAAAATGCATTCTCAGGCCCCAAGCCTACCCAGGACAGATGCAGAATAAACTAGCATAGAAGAAATTGGAAATCACACACCTGAAATCTTTGAATTAATAGTATTGGAAGTAAAGAAACAACTGCAGATAAAAAAAAAACAAAAAAAAAAAAAAACAGGAAATCAGGTCAGAAATAATCTCTAAATTAAAAATAATGACAAGTACTGAAAGAATTACTAAGGTTTAAAGAAGACACTGATTTAAAAAGAGAGGAGAACAGAAAAATAATGGAATCCTTCAATGAGCAACATAAGAAAGAAATAGACTGCCTGAAGCAGATTCAAAGAGCTGCTTAAAACCTAGCAAAACAGTTTGAATGAAAGTGAAAATAGAATTTCAAGTCTTGAAGGCACTGTTGCACCTAGTGAAAAAATAAGAAAAGATCTCTTAAAAACAACTAAGATACAGGAAAAAATAATTCAACATCTTCAAGATGATACAAAAATGAACAACATAAAACTAAAAGGCATCAATGAGAGAGAAGGAGTCAATAAAATGATATAAAAACAATATGGGCAGAAGTAATAGCCGAAAAGGGATGGTCAAATAGCTCAGTGGATTAAAGGGGCTATAAGCAGGCACAGGGTCCAGGGATTCCATCCTTGGGCCTGCCATAATGGCCCCACCCCAGGGGACACTGATACAGCAATTGAGACTAGGCATGGTGGTAGGTACCTGTAATCCCAGCTCTCTGAAGTCAGTAAACAAGGGGCCACCACAAGCCCAATTTACAAGTGAGACCATGAACACTCTGTGGACCCTTCCCTAAAATATAAATAAAATAAAATAAGAAAAAAGAAGTAATAGCAGAAAAAAAGAAAAAAAAAAGAAGTAATAGCAGAAAACTTCTCAAATATGGGAAACAATCTGACATTCAGGTAACTGAAGCATGAAGAACTCCAAATAATATCAACCCAATTAAGTACACACTCAGACATATAATAATCAAGATCCCAGAAATTCAGCACAAAAAAAAGCTACTAGAGAAAAGAAACAGATTACATTTAAAGGAAAACCCATTAAAATAATGGCAGATTTCTCTTCAAAAAAACATTAATTCAAGAAGAGCATAGAGCAAAGTATTTTAAGAACTCAAGAAAACAAATTCCAGCCCAGACTGCTATACCCTGCAAAGCTCTCTTTCAAGTTTGATGGAGAAGTGAAATACTTTCATGACAAAGAACAACTAAAGAATTTCATGATGACAAAGCTCAGTAGAATACACTCTTGCCTTGCAAGCTCAAGGGCCTGAGTTCAATCCCCAGTTCTGGTCCCACCCTCACCCCCAAAAAGTGAACCCTACACAGACTACTAAAAGATATTCTAGAGAGGGACAAAAATGAACACAACTCCACAAATGAGAATGGAAAGAACCCACCAAATAAGTCAAACATTAAAACACAGGAGAAAAAGGAGTATACAACAGCAGGTAAATAGCATGCCAATCACAAGCCAATAAATCTCAATTGAAACCATCACTGTAAATGGATTCAACTCACCATTTAAAAGAAACAGACTGGCAGAGTGAATTAGGAAGCAAAATCCAATGATACGTTGTATACAAGAAACACACTTAACTCACAAAGAAATTCATACACCAAAAGTTAAAGGACAGAAAACAATACTATATGGCCCAGCAACTCAAAAAAAAGCAGGGCTAACAATCCTGTTTGTAGACCATCTGAACTTCAAACCAAGAATGATCAAATGAAATAAAGAAGGTCACTACATACCGGTTAGGGGAAAATTCAAGAGCAAGAGGTAACACTCATAAATATATACACATCAAACACAGGAACACCAAACTATATAAGACAAATATCAATTCACATGAAAAATCTAATATCCAATACCAGAATCATACCAGGAGACCTTAATAGCCCCTTATTGCAAAAAGATAGGTTACAGAAAAAAAAAAATTAGCAAAGAAATAGCAGAACAGAACAAGAATTTGAAAAAATGGACTTTGTGGACATATAAAGAGTGTTCCACCCAACCACATATGAACAGATATGTTTTTCAGCTGCACGCAGGACATTTTCTAAAATAGACCAATACTAGTCCACAGGTCATACTTAAGTATATGTAGGAAAACAGAAACTATCCCACACATATTATCTGATAACAGTGCAATTAAACTGGAAATAAATGACAAAAGAAACCAAAAAAAAACCAACAAATACATGGAAATTGAACAATACCCCCTCAGCAACCAATGGATGGCATGAAATGAGAAATGAAACAGTATCTACAATTCAATGAAAATTCAGGCACAACATATTGAAATTTATGGGATGCAATGATGGTTATTCCTGTGGAATATATTGTTTGTGAATGTATTGTATCCCATGTATTTTAACTCAACTTGACTTAGTTTCATATGCACCAAGAAAGCTCTTAAAAATACAATAGAATCTGAAGTGTAATTCTACACAATCTCAGATAAAAGAAAAATTACTATCTGAGAATCCTCTTTAGATAGTGTTTTAGAGACTTTGAAAAGAGATATTGATGGATTCTTGTGGATGAACGTTTAAGAAATAGTATCTAAGCTTAGTGGAAAAAATAAAACATAAAATGATGAAGTGTGCCCAGTGTATTCTGCTGATACTTTAAGTTCTACAACTTAAACAGTAATTGGAGTGGGATTTCATTACCAGAAGTTTTACCTAGTCTCCAGGGAAATGATACAAAGAAGTTATCAAAGCTCTGAATAGAGAGTGGAAAGCAACGAACTCAACACCCTAGGATGCTTGAAGCATTAACATAAATACATAAGGAACTCATAAAATTCTACTTAAACTTTTCAAAATAGAATAAAGTTAAATGTAAAACAATAAAAATAAAATTCCAGTTAAACAACTGAGGTTTCATTTTATTTTTTATTTTTGTTTTAACACCAGCAATACATTTTTCTTAAAAAATATTATTCATATATTTTACTTCTTCAAAGAACATAGAGGTCAAGTGTCATGCAGTATAGCGTAAGTCAAAATTATCCATCGATGCAGATAATTTCTTCTATTATAAGTTCCTTTAAAGTAATTTACATCTGTGTCTTTTTTATTTATGTTTTAGCTTCTAAGCTAGGTACAGTGGTAAATGCCTATAAAGCTAGCACTGAGGAGATGGAGGTAGGTGAATCATGAGTTCCTTTTTAACATGGCCTACATAATGAGTCCCTATCTCAAAAATCCCTGAGACAGAGAGACAGAGAGAGAGAGAGAGAGAGAGAGAGAGAGAGAGAGAGAGAGAGATTTACTCCTGCAGTTATGTGGTAAGTCATTAAGCAAAATATAGAAATTTGTTATATATGATGGCAAAGTTCCCAACTCAATATCTATACCTGGGTTGTACATTTTCTTATCTGATGGGCTCTCATTGCAGTGTGTTAAATAGTATATGGGCAAAGCATGATTTTTAGCATGTACATTTTTTTTCTAGACCTTTTATTCCACAGTCTAAGTCAGTAAGAGAGTGAAAGTCTCATACTTTATAGTTTCAGTCTTATAAGGGAACAGGGAGTTTCCTAAATCCATCCCACAGAAGTAAAAAAGGACATGTAGGGCAATACAGTAGCAGAAGTCTACTTTATCCAGGACTAGACTTCCGAAGTCTCTAAAGTTGTCCTCAGGCCTTCATAGAGTTTCTAATCACTGAACAGGTTCAGATCCTGTCACAATGGACTATCCAGGTTTCACCTTCCTAACACAGCATTCTCTGTGAGATAAGAAATCTTGCACTAGCCAACACTAGCTGAATTCGAAGGCCATGAAAAGAAATAAGAGAAGCAATAAGTTTTAAAGCCCACCTGACAAATGGTTCTTAGTATTTATTACATAGTAAATAGAGTTGGTTCCTATTTCCTGACCAACCAGGCAGAAGGTTAAGTTGCACATCCTCTGTTCCACTAAAGACAGTATAAGAATCGCAATAGGGAAGAGGGAAAAACGGCATCAAGACTAGCTCTCTACATCCCTACGACTCTCTAGGACTACAGTTCATTCCTTCTCCCTTTTGAGAGTACTATATTATTTCTTTCAACAAGCTTATGTGGGATTGCACCCTCTTCTTCTCACTGCACTAGCTCTTCTCAAAAGGAAAAAGAAGTCCAGATTTTTTCTGGATCAATAATCATGGGAAACTTGGGTTCCAAAGGGCAAAATTTATGCAACTAATATAAAGAACATAGATTCTTTTCAAATGTAAAATGAGGTTAAAGAGTAAAAGTTTATTAAGAAGCAAAAAATACAACATGTTAGTCATGGATGCTTCCAGCTACTCCCAAGCTCTCTTCCTGTCTCTGGATATTGATGTGCTGCTGCTGATGTGTGTGATTTCTGCCCTTATTTCCCTTCCGTCAATTTTCCATTTTTATGTAATTGTAGTTTAGAAAATTATCTCTTTTGCTAATAAGGTGCCTAGTTAGTTGAGAGATTTCACTGATGCTTACGAGTCTTTTGTGGAACATTTCATTAAGCTTTTGCATATTCTGGCTGATAGCTAAAAGTGGAAATGAACACAGTTACGGCTTGCATGACAATAAAAATAAAAAACCTTTGGAGAAATCTTTAGTGTCTTTTTCCATGCTTTTGTATCATTTTCAATATTTTTATTAATTATGAAAATAAATAAATAGATAATTTTTATTTTAGTAGCCTCATCACTTGCTCGGAAGACTGCAAGATAGATGAAATAGAGACTACAGATGACTCACAGTAGTTAACATTCAATTGCATTGATGGAATTGTAGTAAAGGTTCATTTTCTGGTACAGTCTTTGGATTTTGTGAAATTCAGGTTGCCGGCTTACTTAGTAATTTGGTAATTTGCAGTAGGTTTTCCCATCATTAGTGCAAATTATCAAGGTTTAGCTATAATGTGAATATTAATGCCTTCGTTTAGAAACACTACATGTGCCCTCTTCTGGTTTCTAAGGACAAGTTGCTTTTTCAAACCTCAGAGAAAGGCTGTATGAAATGCATGATTATGGTGTTTATGGAAAGGCATTTGATAACTGATTCACTGTTTTTCATCTTCTAGGATTAAAATGCCAGTGGTTTTGATAATATTGTATTTCAAAAAACACCAAAGACTGACCAGAATTCTGAAGCACATATTGTGCTGCATTAAAAGAATACTGGTCCTTGGCTAGAAAGAATTTTCTAGCACAGCCTGAGCAATAATCAGCTGATCACACATTTCCTGCGTCTAAGCTCCTGATCACAGAGCATGCGTCTCTCAATTGCTGATCCCAAGTCCTCCGTTGAGCATCCCGCAGTCACTGGGGCACAGCCTCTTGTTACGTGGCCACTGAGACACACTGGAGACACATTACCTCCTGTGTATGACTCTTTCAAAACCTTTAATGTCTTCCAAAGTTGTCACTTCGGCATTCACTTGCTTTCATATTTCTCCCTGACAACCACTCTCTCGATATCGACCTTTCACCACTTACAATTTCAGTGTATACAATGCTTCTGCTGTTTGTGTCTTTTTTCCTAACAGAAGCAATACAGGATTTTTTTTTTTCCTGTGAATAGGCCCAACTACCAACTGACCAATTCCTTAAAGCTAGCTCTATAAGGACTGATAAATAGCCCACTGCTCTGCCTAAACCAGGCTTCAGAGACTTACAAAACTTTTTCTCCACTTCTTTTCTAAATGTGGCATTATTTAAATTTCATACTTGTCATCAATCAGCTTGGAGGCAAGAATGATCACATGTAACGGTGTCTTCATGACAAAGAAAGATAAATTTGCCAAGTGAGACCTCCAAACAAGACAGTGAAATGGATGGTGGAAAAATCAAAGTTCCTTATTTTCTGAATTTATTTCACCTCACACTTAAGATTCTACTATTTTTTAAAGAATTTAAAGTTTGGATTTGAGTGCATGTTTTTGCACATTGGATAAGTAAAATGTAAACAAAATATTCCTTCATCAGGCTGTCATAAATACTAGAAAGTAATATGTAAAATTTGTAACACAGAGTCCGGCACATCCTTAGGCCTAATTAGTCAGTGATGTTAAAAAACAAGCATGTGAATGTCCACCAGGTCCCTGCTGAGGTCCTGCAGTTCACTGAGAGTGAGATAGTTACTGACAAGTTTTGGGTTCCTAGTCCAGCAGGGATTCTGACCACAAGCAGCATGATGTTCAAGAGACAGAGGAACAGGCTTTCTAAATTTTTCAGGAAATTCCAAGAGTCAAAAAAGAAGGTGATCATTTACAATTAATCTAGAAGCTAAGATGTCATGATTGCAATAGAGACAAAACTAGAAGCAGAAAAAGGGATCAGATATTAGCTGTCCCAGGTGACAAATTCAGGCTCCCATTTTCCTGTGTGTCGGTGGGTATGTGCTGGGATAGGTTGGGCAGACATGAAGTATGTGAAATGGAACTGAGAACATACAAGATAAAAGATAAGAATGCTTTAACCCACTTGAGTTATATTTTAGCGTTGCAGAAATATCCCCCTAACACCAATACCTTTGAAACCACCTGTCTTCAAAGCCTTCCAACCTAAGAGAACACATTCTCTGAGCAATGCTTCTCTGTCCTGAAAACCTGTTACCCTAAGTTACACTTCTTGCTGTCTGAAGGCAGCCATCATATACAATAGCTGTGTACATTTAAACTGTGCAGGAGAACAACCCTGGGTGGGCAGCAGGTGTCTGTGGACCTCCACTTCTGCTCCAGCAGTCAATCTGGGTAGCCTTTATTGGGCATTTACCTAACAAAGAGCTTGTCCTCAGGGGTTGAGGCAGTTGCAGAGCTCTTGTCTTCTCTACAGAAAGGTGCAAGGTCCTCCCCTTGCTAGGTAAGCCCTTTCTCACCACTTTACTTCTTGCTACTATACTTCAAACTTCCATATGCTCACCATCGTGTTGCATCATCTGTAAATTTTTAATACTCTTACAGAGGATGTCTCTTCTTTAGACTACTTTTTCCCCTCAAGATATTATATGCTTTCTGTTGGCCAATGTGTACCCACTTCAAATCTTCCTTTCTTGTGTAGGGGTCAATGGCTTAGTTTAGGAAAATAAATAAATAGACGGACAGACAAATAGATAAATAAAGAGAAGAGAAAGTGTGAGCCTCATAAAAAGGGAAAACCATAACAGATTGCAATGAAGCTAAACTGTCTATTCATTTGAATCAAATGCTATAAATTTATAAGCATAATGTTTGACAGTAAACTGTCATCAAAGCAACAGACTCATTATAAAAATGCTAAGGGTATATAAATCTCATTGACTGCTTTTCATTAACTGCACAAGGTGCTGATAGGAAATGCCTGGTTATAATTTATATTTCACTAATATGGTCCACTTTAGAGTCTGGCTGTCAAATCTATTACTCACCTTTCTCCAGTTTTATAGTTATTCTGGACAGCACTGAAATTGAATGCTAGAAGTGTAGTTTCAAGTGCTATCTTTTTTTTCTAATATCTCATCCCTGCATATTGACACATGCTTCATCTTTAAGCAGAATTCAATGGCCAGATTGTTTTGGAAAATAAACTAAGAAGGAGAGACAAAGAAACAGAAAGAGAAACATTCTTTTTCTAAAGGTAAGATACAATAGAGTTCTGTTTTTTTATTTAACCTTCAAAACTGAAAAGGTCAACATTAATGATTGGGAGGCACAGTGTTTTGGTGGATTTGAAGTGTTCTTATTGGGCTGGTGCTTTGGTTATGAGTAAGAAACTTGCCCCTGAATAACTGCCAGACCAGACGCTTCCACCAGAGTTATCTTCTTTTTCATTAGAACAGTTCAAGAGACTCTAAGAAGTTCTACAAGGTACTAAGTAACTGCATATACGCAGAGTTTCTTAACACATTGGAAAAAAAGTGGTTGGTCCCATAGATGATGTCCAAAGTGGGAATGTGTCCAAGGAAAATACTAGTAAAAAAAACCAAAATGATGCAGCTCAATATTTAACTCTCAGCATACTTTGTGAAACTTGGAGAAAAAGTTTTCCTATTTTTGTCATCTATCCAATAAAGTGATATGCTATATTACCAGCTCAACATTTCTTGCTCAGTGGAGGCTTCCAAGGTGTCAAAGAATAGAAAGAAGAAACTTCTAAATTATGTCAAGCCAATATGTTAAGCAAGTATGGACCAAGGTAAAGATGATGACTGAGTTGGGCTACAACAAAACATTGTGTGAAGAACAGGATCATAGATATTAAGTCACAGAATGGCCAGCTGTCAATGGGGGAGTGACAGTATAACAGGTCTAGATAAAATCTGCTGGCAATGAGTTGCTGTCCAAACCAGGAAGCTCTGTCTATAAAGTGTTTCTTCTAGTTGACCATATCCCCTTTGGCTACAAAAGCAGGAAAGCTTATGAGAAGGGTCACTGGCAGGAGAGATTCTGCACTGTCGGGGCAAAAATCATCCAATCTCAGCACACACACTATCAATGCCCATGAAACTGCTGATGTCTTTAACACCAAATTTACAATTCAAAGGAAATTGGAATCTATGTTATTCTGTTGTACACTGAATTACACTACAGTGCCTCTGGGTTCCCCATTGGCCACTGAGATCGTTCCGATCAAATTCAACATGATAGATGATGAGGACACAGTTGTCAGTGCCATTAGGGCCTAATGTAGGTTACTACCACCACTACTTTTGAACTCTGCTGGACCTATCTTTTTAGGCAATAACTCTGTAACTAGAAATCTGAGATCACTTACCGTATTCCTGTTTTATTACTTTTTCGGATATTTTAAGCATGATTTCCTCTCAGGATCTTTCCATTCTATGAAATCATTAAGCACTTGGTGCCTCATTTTCCATATGTGCTTTCGATCCTTATCCGCCCTCTTATAGTCTTCAATGAGAGTAAAGACTTCAAGCCTCTCAGTGAGAGCAAAAACAGCATTAGTGTAGTCAGCTTCAAACATTAGTAGACATTAAACCTGGGGAAAAGTCACCTAACCTCTCTCAGCCTTCTTTCTCATTAGCAAGATGAGCATGAAAATCTGATCCAGTAGGCCCCTTGTAAGATGCCTGTAACAGTGCATAACTGCCTAAGCAGCAATCACAGTGCTTTCCTATTGTATATTTGACATATTCCCAAGGACATACTCTGCTTTAATAGTTGCTCAAGGGAGGTTGCAGCCAGGCTGTTGAAGATAGGTAATTGCTATCTCCAACTGCCACTTGTTATAGCCACTACCTCTATGCAAATCTCCTATAGAGCATAAAAGCCTAATTCCTTTTCTAGGTATCCAAGGACCAGTCATAATCTAACTGACACTGCCTACAGGTCCCACCCAACCCACTGAATCCTCCCTACAACCCACCCACACATTCTTAAGTCACAGAAATACTGAACAACCAACCATGCTCTTTCACTTCCAAACTGGGATACAATGTTCTCCTTCTGAAGTGCTTCTTTTCTTTAGTTAGTCTTTTTCTTTAAATTTTTAATCATTTTGAAAGTCTTACTTAATTCTAAACTTAAAATTAGTAAGATTTTGGAACAACTGGCCAGGTAAAGTGATTGTCTTTATACCTGTGATCTTCATAAACCGAAGAACTGAGTTTCTGCAATTATTTTTAGTATTTATTTACATGCTTAGAAGATTCCCCTGGATGTTAAACTGCGTAAGACACTATCATCTTGATCTCAGCTCTAGCATGCACAGAGTACCCAGCACATTAGAGCTACTCACTAAATGTTGAAAGAAATGTTACCCATCTGGCTTACAAAATCTCTCAAGAAATTTCAGAAAGAATCACCATTTAGTCAGTTGTATGGCTACATAAATATGGCACTGATCTCATATATTTTTTTTCTGGGAGAGCTATAATGAGCACTGAATAACAATTTGCTCCACTCACCCCATACCAAGTGTAACTTCACCAAAAGTTATCAAAATTAACCACATTTGTGAAGTCTCACAGCCCTTCAGAGGCATAGATGCTCAAATGGTGTAACCACCTAATTCACTTTCTTTGGAGTCATGGATTTCACTGACAAGGGAGTAGAGGGAAAAGGTGGCCTTGGGGACAGCTGTGAATCACAAAAGAAAGAATTCTGCTGTTTAAGGGCAGGCAACATTTCTCATTCCAGCCAGCTATTTCACTGAGGTGAGAGAACATACACCATAAATCTTTCACTAAGGGTGAAAAAAAAAAAAAATCAAGGGATACATATGATGGGTGGAGTAATGATACCATTTTCTAAATGGAAGTGTGTGTGGGCGTATGTGAGTGTGTGTGTGTGTGTGTGTGTGTGTGTGTGTGCAAACCATATAGCTAAACACTTATAGATAGCATACTATAACCAACAATATAATCAGAATCAAACTCAGATGTGCAGGTATGGGGTTATAGGATACACCCTGAGGGGACTTGACTGACCTCATCAGATACAAAAGTTACATTTTTTGTTACATCTTGCTAACCATCCAGCAGAAAAGTATAAAAATAAGGTATATAAAATAAGGCCATAATAAGCTGAGCTGTAAATGGCTCTAGTCAACAACTTCTTCAGATAACCCACTGTTATTGTGGACTGCTGGATTGTGTTTGATTGTTTTGCTGAGTTCACACACCTGCAATAATTAAATGACAATGGAATGCCCATCTTTGACAGGACTAAACAAAAAGAAGGGGATACAAAGGAAGAACCATTCTGTGTTTGTATAAACAGTACAATTAGGATAAACATACAGTACTTCTGCATAATTCTATGAGAAGCAAGATTCGCACTAATAGTGTTTTGACAGGATATTCTGTCAGCTTCTTGTACTATGGACAACCACTAGGAAGATAACAATGTAGAAAGTATTAATTATTGAAACTTTACTATAATTCAGCTTTAAAAAAATAAGTATACATTCTCTTAATTCATTGATTGGAGGCATCTGCTCTAATAGTGTCTGTAAGTAAAATATCATGTATGCACCTTGTACGACAAAAAACCACTATGTAAACAATATTCAATGTATTAATTATTGACTCTGTCCTGCTAATTTGATTTGAAACTGTCTCATTAGTATTTGTTCTTCAATAAAGTTAAATTAAATTATAAAAAAAAAAAAAACTCAGATGTGCCAAGTAGTGCAAGTAGAAAAAATGAGAAACTATACCTCCTCATTTAAACTCACATTCATATTATCATAAACCAATGATAGTATACAGTTGAACCTCAAATGCTGAGATAACAACAGCCTCACAAGCTACTCCTGAATCTTCAGACATGCTAAGCAAGGAAAAACAGTTTTTGTGTTTTGCTGATAAATGGTTTAATCAAACCTAACAGATGAGGCAATATATTTTGAGAACATTTTGTTGTTCAGATCATGAGGTCAGTAATTTTCTTTGGTACAAACACATTACGGTGTAACTGAGTGTGTGCTGTGGGAGTGAGCTAGTGAGGAGGGGTAACATAGATTTTCTGCAACAAATAATGTATTATATTCTATCTAGAAAATACTTTATACTCTTCTGTTTCATAAGATACTATAAAAAGGAAAGGCATCAGAACTGACTTTTCCTGTGACTTTACAGAAAGAGAATAAAATAGCAATCCAACATTATGCCTCACAAAATAAATAAATGAATAAAGTAATCAAAAAATGAAGTTTCAATAAACCCTTTAAAATTTAATTCATCTTGCACATGGCATGAGACCAATTAGAAAATGTCACTAAAAATAATGACTACATAGTAAGATTACTGCCATGTGATTTGTACAATTCAATTCTGCAAGAGAGAATATCTAAGGTTATACTTCAAAAAGGGATGGCTTTTCATGATCAGCTAGTTCTGCAGCACAGCCAACAGTCATCAATGCTGGAAAGTCTGTATTATGTGCTTAGGGATTTTCTTCATGTTATTTCACATGCCTTTTTATACATTAGAGAATAAACTTCCTAGAACAATGCTGATTATAAATTTTAGTAAGAAAAAATAGCCTGTGTTCTTATACCATTGGTAAAGGATATTGATGGCCTCTCACATTTTTAGAACATTAGTGGTTTTCAAATTACTCTCTCACATATTTTTAACATCTTTGATGCTCATAGAAAAGTACTATCCCATCATGACAATGAGGGTGAGAGAGGCTCAATAGTAGGTCCAAGGTAAGCTAGCTATGGGGAATATCTCACTAGAGTTCCCCCAAGGTCCTGAAATTCCTTTGTTAGGGCTCCTGTTTCCATTGCCAAAAGGGGGACCTGTGCAGATGCCCAGTCATGCCATCTGAGTTTAAACTCTATCTATAACCCTTCCAACTGTCGTGAGGATATTGCTAGATCCTTTACCTTCTATTTTACATACAGCTGATGTGGTCCCAGATGGCTCTAGTCCACAATCCCTTCAGTAAGTACATCTCTCATCTCTCAGCTGGAGCTGCTGGCAGTACTATAACTAACTAAGCATGGCAGAGGCACCAGTGAAAATGTCTTCAAGAAATGAGACTTGTGGAGGAAACACTTGTCATAGTTAGTCCAGTTATCACAAGACTGAGAGATTCTCATAAAACCAACACTGGAGAATTTCCTAAGAAGTATTTCTTCAAGTACAAAACTCATACAGTTCTATGCAAACCAGACCAATCAGTCATCCTGAATGTACTTTGAAAGATTTTAGTATAATGTGGTCAGAAACAAGGACTTAACTCCACAAAGACATATAGAATGGCATGCTTTTCCTTTTAATTTGTTCAGCAATAAAAATTTATCAAGAATTTATATGATGTGATTACATTTATGATAGATCTAGTATAGAGAAAATTGAAACTGATCTAACCCTTTGTTGAATCTTTACCTTACTTTCATTCACTTCTTTATCTTAATGTTTAAGTGTTTTATGCTTCAGGATAAGCTGAATATTAGATGTTACATAGGTAAGTAAGTAAGAGTTAGAATTTGCCATCAAATCTCTGGAAAGAGACTGGAATCTACCAATAAACTAGAATCTACCAATAACTGAAATAGTTCCCAATAAGCTAAGTGAAAGTTGGTAATGACTTATACTAAAGCAGTGACAATGCGGATGGAGAATAGTGCACAAATTTTAAAGATTAGTGAAATAAACAAGGTGGATTTATTATAGTTTCTAAGGTAAAGGAAAATATATGTCAAGGCTATATATATATATATATATATATATATATATATATATATATATATATATATATGTATTTCTATACTGAATTTAAATTTCTTCTTCTGAAAGCAGTTATATACCATGCACACAAATTTCAAATTTTACCTGAGTCAGAAATAGGAAAAGGTTGAAATTATATGACTATCCCCAGTTATTACTTCTTAAAACATGGAGAAAATATGCAGTTATATACATAGATCAAAACTGCATTATATAGCTACATTCCCATTCACAATATTATAACACAATCCATTCATCCATCCACCACTGAGCACTTATCATTAACTTCTCAGTGCCAGTGGCTAGCTTAGACACTGGGAACAAAAGAGTAGTGAAACACAGAGCTTGCCCTCAAGGTGTCTTGAAGGGGAAATAAGAAGGGGGAAAGAACAATGCAGTGTAGTCAGGGAGATGTCAAGTTATGCGGGAACACACAAAATGAACAATTCCTCCACTGGTGAAAAGTATGGTCAATAGGAGCTTCCACAGGAGTCTCTCTGGCTTCTCTTATACTTGGTTAAGTACTTCGTTTCCTCCCATCTCCTTCTCTGAGTTAATTCTTTACAGACAAAGACCATTTCTTCTTTATCACGGAACCCTGCACAGTGGAAGCTCAGTAAGATGGATGGATGCGTAGACAGATGGATGGTGGAAGAAATGAGTAGGATATAAATGGGCATTGACCTGACCTCAAAACACTGAGGAAGAATAACCATCAATTCATGGAAATTACCAGGTGAATAGTGTTTTATAGTGAAAAAGGATTTATTGGGAAGGTACTAGATTAAATGGGCCATTGGTTCAATTTTGTTTTGTGGAGATTGACCCTTATCAGTTGATTCTTGTTGTTTAGTATTTATTGAGCCAAATTTGCTCTGTATGTACTTAAACTACTCCCTGGGAGAAGGTTCTGCACTTCTGAAAACTGCATTAACTCTTTCAAGCCACCAGGGTGCTGTTCAGTGAATTACTTTTCAGTAATTAAAGATGCTACAACACAAAAGCTCCATGTGGTGGGAAAGGGGGAGCTAATCTCTCTGCCTGCCTTTCTCAATGGCATGCCTGTTTCTGATTACCGGAGAGATAGGGTGCAAATATGGGAGGATTACACAATGACAGCATTGGCTTCATGTAAGAATCCTACAGTTGTCTCTTCCTAAAGCCCATGAATTTTTCACATTAGAGAACAAAGACTAGCCGGATCAAGTGACTAAAGCACTTAAAGGCTTTAATCCTGATTTCTGCACAAATTCATTCTGTGGTTTAGTACTTATCTCCTTCAAACTCTACTTTCTTTGTCCCTCACTGTGCAT
Source organism: Ctenomys sociabilis (assembly GCA_004027165.1). Lineage (NCBI taxonomy): Eukaryota > Metazoa > Chordata > Mammalia > Rodentia > Ctenomyidae > Ctenomys > Ctenomys sociabilis. The sequence continues at coordinate 53,014 of PVKA01003476.1, forward strand.
CTGCAGAATGATAAGAGCAGTTGTAGGCTCTGGAAAGGTAATATCTCTCATCCTTTTTTCTTTTAATATATGAAAACATGGAGCTCAGATTGAATGAGTATCTGTATTTTTGATACCCATATTCTTGTCTAAAAATGATTCATTAAAGAGAAATAGTCTGCCCTTGCCTCCCCTCCCTGCCCCTTTAAAGCCGGGATATTTATTTTCCATTCCCAAATTTTGGCGCAGCTACTTTGCATCTTTAATTATTTAGGGCATTACTGTTTTTGTATAACTTACAATAAGTACTTTTGACCTTAGTTCACTTAAGTAAAATCATCCCTGCTTTGAGCCAAGACATATTCAATATACAATTACCTGGTGGGTCAGGCCTCTCCCTCTTTGTCAGTTTTTAACTGGCATTTTCTCACTTATTGCTAACTACTGAGCAATATTAGCTGTCAGAGCCACATGGCTTCCTGAAACTTAATTTTTCTAAATTGCACAATTCTTCAGAAACAGCTTACCCCCCAACCACGCTCCTTGACAAGGGGCAAATAGGGTTAAATTTCAAACTGAGCTATACCGAACTTACCAAGAGCAGTCAAATGAAGGAGCCAATTAAGCAGAACTTAGATTTGCAGGATGAATTAGACTTTTTTAGAGACAATGTGGAATTCAGTGTCAAAGTGGCTACTCAAAAACCTTTGAGTAGAAAGATGTTTTAGATCCTGTAGTGCTATAGTTAAGGAAAAAGGAGTTGAAGCAAGAGAAAGACTTGCATACTAAGCACTCATTATAGCAAAGATAGTCTGCCAGACATTCCCATGTGCATTATTCATTTGTTCTTTAGTATTCATTAAGGCAAAGTTGTTTTATGCCCATTTTACAGATAACAAAGATAGAAAATGCAGTATATTGAGTCAGTAAAGGCGGTTGATTCAAACTTCTGAATTACTGCACAATATTCTTTGCATTAGTCCATCTGAAATGACTTGAAAAAAGTTTTCTTTGGTTTTTTTCTCATTGATTTTTTTTTCTTTTGACTCATTGAGTAGCCCAGGCTGGCCTCAAGCTCATGACAATATTTCCTGCCTCAGCCTCCCAATGCTGGCATTACAGGAATGCACCACTATGCCCAGCTAAAAGAAGTTTCCTTATAGCTTCCCTGCCTCAAAGTCCTGAGAGGAACACAGAGTGTCCACAGTTACCTATGGTCATTCCCCCCTCCTTAGTGCTTCTCATCTGCTTCTTGTGCTAGCTCCAGATGAAGCACTTTGCTGGTCCATTCCAATCCCAGTGTCTTAACTCCCTGCACTTAGCTTCTCATGAACAGATGCTCTTTGAGCCAATAAGCTACCCAGTCCCTAGAATTTAGAGAACCTGAGAAAACACAAATCAGCTTTTCCTCTGGCTACACCTCAGCCTTGAAGACAAACTTCTGAGCTGGGCGTGGTGGCGCATGCCTGTAATCCCAGCACTCGGGAGGCTGAGGCAGGAGGATTGTTGGTGAGTTCGAGACCAGCCTGAGCTACAAAGTGAGCTTAAGGCCAGCCTGAACTGCAGTGAGACCCTGTCTCGAAAAGACAAAAAAAAAAAAAAAAAAAAAAAGACAAACTGCTTTCTCCAATTTTTATGAATGAGCAGAATAGAACTACTCACTGTTCAGTAGATCAGAGTATCTCAGTGAGCAAATGCAAACCTCAGAGAACACTAACATGGAAGTTCTAATTTGTTGCAGATAGCTCAACAATGTATCCAATTCTCTCCTCTCCTCTCTCTGTCATCTGCTCTGCTCTGCTTTGCTTTGCTCTCCTCTCCTCTCCTCTGTCTTCTTTTCTCTTGTCTTGTCTCTTTTCTTTCTTCTCTCTTCTCTTCTCTTCTCTTCTCTTCTCTTCTCTTCTCTTCTCTTCTCTTCTCTCTCTTCTCTTCTCTTCTCTCTGTTTGTCTTATTTCTGATTTGTACACACACACACACACACACACACACACACACCTTTATTATAAAGGAGTTAGCTTTTTTCTGAGAATTTGTTTCAGCAATGTTTATTTCTCTGAAACCATTAGGTATTTCTGTTTTCAGTTGAGTATTGATAAAATGTAGACTATGGATCTATTCACTGGTGAACTACTCTTAAATATAAAGACTGTCAAAACATGCTCAACAGATTCATCCCTACTGAGTTGGCACATCTGCCCTGGGCTCCAGGGAAGCACAATTTAGCACATGAAGTTGTGGATCATGACAGATCACCAAGAGTCTTCTGACAGCACTTTGGTCTCACCAAGTTTCTCTCCTTCTGCTTCACAGCATTTCATCACCCGAATCTTTTGTTCAAACCCAAATTACCAAATTGCTCAAGGAAGAACTACCTGTACCCAAACAGAGTGCTGCCTTTGATCAAGCCTCTATGAAGTGATCTTCAAACTTTTGCAATTTCCCAGTGATAGAGTGTCTTTGTTAGCAATGTGACTATAAACCACACATTCTAGTTGATAAGAAAGCGATGAAGTAGAGCCCGCCACATGCATAGCCTTACAGTAGGGGCTGGCAATACTAGAAAGACTGGCCCTATGATTAGAGAATTAGGGGTTTTGGGTCAAATGAAATCACCCTGACATCCGAGGAAAGGAGAGGGTCTGAAGGTTGAGTTTAATTAGATGAACAACTCAATCAATTTTGCCTACCATATGAAGCCTTCATAAAACCTCTGTACAGTGATGCACTGTTCAGATTTTTGGGTTTCTAAACTCATACCCCGAGACCATACATCTTCTCTGAGACTTTGTGTTATGGTTTTTGTGTAGTTGTGCCCCCCCAAAACCTCATGTAAGTCATGGGGCAGATGTAGCTAGAGGAGCAGAGGGTGGCATGAGAGGTAGGGCCAGGGTACCAGGGTGGGGCTCGAGGGTAGGGCCAGAGAACCATTATGGGTTTGGACCATTATGGAACAGGCACGAACCATTATGGAGCGGGTCATCCTGGACACTGCTTTGCCCGAGCCTCTCTTTCAGACCCTGTAGAGCAGGGCAGCAGTGTCTGTAACTGAGGCAGCCTCAGGCAGAGAGGAGATGTTTAGAGAAGGCAGAGTCACTGACCCCATCTCCTACACAAATAAGGATCCAAGGACTTGCTAGACAACTGAGGCTGTTTTAAATTAGGACACCTCCAGTAACTGTGAGCTAACTAACCTTTCCTTCCTTCATTTTGAGCATCAGGCATTTGTCCCAGCAATGAGAGGAGAGTAACCAAGACACCCTAAACGCATAGTGTTTGAGACCATCCAAGATCCAGTCTTTATCTTATGTATCTCTTCCCTTGGCTGGTTCAGATTTGACATCCTTTTTTAAATAATAAAACTGAAACTGCAAATACAACACTCTCCTAAATTCTCTGAGTTGTTCTAAAGAATTATCGAATTTGGAGGATTCCACAGAAACCCTGTATACTGGGACACAACTGTTCTGAAGTGAAGTCCAAAGGTAATGCAATGCCCAGAACGCTACTCAATCACACACTGCAGTGCTGCTCCTCCCATAATCCCCACTGCTCTGAAGCCAGCTTCCACCTTCCTCTTTTCCCTGAAGCATCAGGGAAGAGATGTTTATTGAACTGTGGGAGGCTTGGAGAAGTAAGGACCCTTGATATTCCCAAATATTTGTGCCTCTTGCTTTTCCTTCTTTGTTTTATAGGAAACAGTCAATTCTTTGAACAAAATGTCAGACTATTCCTCCTTATTAAAAAAAATAGAACTGGGAAATTAAAAACAAAACGTTGTGAGACAAAGACAAAAAGCTTAAAAGAAAGTCTTGCTATTTTAAAATGACACATGGAGTTTCTAATGCCTCCACTGCCACTACCGCTGCTCCTTTCCAAACTTGACCAAAACATCCCTGGAGCGAAGGTCAAAAGACCCAGAGTCCAGGTTCAGCCCTCCCCTAATTAGCTGTGTGACCTGGAACAGGTCGCCTGACCTCTCCAGCCCTGGGCTTTTCATCTATGAGATACACAGATGACCTTTGAGGTCCTTTTCAGTTCTGAGTTTTCATGATAAAGAACACACAAAGGATATGTACTCCCCTGGGGCATAGGACCAAGGACCAGAAGTCAAACATGAGAGAGAGTAAGCACAGAAAGAGGCTCTTCTTATGTGGTTGGTACAGAGAGAGAATCAGATCCCCCTTTTTTCATAAGGGATCACAGTGCCTGGAGTGACCCTGAACACGTCCAATCTGAGAAATATATTAAATATCTAAGAGCTGCTATTATTCTAAGGGATGAAATAACCACTGAGACTAGAGGAAAGGTTAAATTGAGACCAGCCTGACTGGTTATTCTGTCCTTGACTGTGTTGTGAAACAACTGCCTGAGTGGGTTTGACGGACTTGGAGAAAAAGACGGATTTCACTTAGGAGGGAAATAAGCTGTGATGAACTTGGAGAGGTCATTCAAGGAGTAAGAGGAAAGGTAATTTGAGATGATTGTTCTAAAATTAATTATCCTTCATTTACAATTTAAAATACAGTCATTAGATATTAAATTTTCATGAAATGTATAATTTAACATGCCAGTTGCATATCAAACTGAAAACACCAAAACAAGGTTTGCAAATTATAATGGTTTAGGTCTAAAATGTTCCCCAAAGTCCCCTGTGTTCAAAGGTGAGGTCTTTGAAGTGACTGGATTACAGAGGCACCATGCTCATGGGTGGATTCTTCCAGTGGTGAGTTCACGGCTGGAGGTGCTTTTGGGAGGGAGTTAAGGTCAGAAGAGACAGCCACTGGTCTGTAACCTGGCAGATGTGTTCTTGTACAGAGCTCCTCCTTTTGCTCTGCCTTTTGGCTGCCTTGTTTAGAGCACCTTTCCTCACCACGCCCTTCTGACATGTTGTAGGTTCAGTCACCAAGGGACTAAATTCCCTGAGACCTGAGCTAAATTAAATTTCTCCTGTTTAAAATTGTTGGTGTAGGTTATTCTGACCCCCAGCAACAGGAAAGCTGACTCAATTCAGTACATTTTTCAGTGTCCTGCTTGTAATTAGGGTTTGTCATGAATTTCAGGGCCAGTACAGCACACCTATGTAGCTTAAACCTGTACTTTTTATATATTTTAAAAAGCAACAGAGCTCATAGTCATTGAGATATAAAAAGTCAAGCAAATTATTTAATACTTTGTGGCAAAAAATGCCAAACACTTTTAAGCTGAAAGGTTAATTGAGGTCTGTCCATCTCCCACCTTCACGGATAGAAAATCAGCACTGGGAGACATTTGCACTGTGGAAACATGTCTCCCTTTCTTCTTGGGCTTTGCTAGTGTTATTCTCCCTTACTAAGATCACAAGCATTATTTCTTAATTTCTCCAATTTGAACCTCACATAGATTCTCTCTAAGTCTTAGAATTCACCTTAGCAAATATGCTGTATCTGAAATCTCAGATTTGAACAGTGGTTAGCCTTTAGTACTAAGGTAAGGCAGCAATTATTTAACAAACAAAACCATTTCCTTTGTGCTGATACTATCCTAGACACAGAGATCAAAGCAGAGATGATAGAAATTTCTGCCTTCTTCGAGGAGGCAAACATGTGAAGAAATATAGCAATACTAACAGAGCAACAAGAACACAGCGGAGGGAAGGAGTAAGTCTGCTTAAGCAACTGGCAAAGACTTTATCTAGAAAACTTAGTATTCTTATGGATTCAGAGTATCCCTATATCTAATTCCTAACCACCGCAGATAGAAAGGTCTCTGGAAAGACAAGCTGTCTATCTGTGCTATACAAAGCTTTATGACCTCTCAGAATGCTTTGGTTGAAAAAGTTGGAAAATTTTCCTTTTTGAAAAGTAATCCACAGATAACTATCACAAGAGCAAATAATGCATTATAGAAGGCCAAGTGTGATACATTATGTACCTACAAATGTTTCTGCTGATTAATAGCTCTCACAAAAGTCAAATACACTGAGGACTTTCACTGTACAAACACTTCTTCCTACCTCCCAGGGATACAGCTTGCCAGGTAACAAAGGTCCTGCCAGTAACAGAGGCACAGCAGACCTAAAAGGAAGAAAACAAAGAACAAGAATAAAACATGATGCTTCTGTACGCCAGACAGCACAGCCTTCTAGGATCCACATGACTGCTGAGAGGAACGAGAGAACTTTAAAAATCACTTTGACATTGCTATTTAAGATCGCAATAAGCAGTCTATCCTATTACTTGTTAATATTCTGAATAATACTTAAAAACAGTAATCTATATATAATTTATCTTGTAATATAGCACTATTATTTCTAGGAAGCTTGCAACAGGACTAAAATGGCCTCTTTCCAACCACCAAAATCAATTCTTTAGTACGAATTTGATACAAGCAGCCTGTGCACCATTTGCAAGAGCTCACTGACCTGTGAAGTCTGGTGTTTGTGCCATAAAATTCAGATCTTATTAGATGAAGTTATTGAACACTGTATGTATTTCACCTAAGATTTTAAAGCAATTGTATGTAGCCTCCACTTTGTGCCTTCAGCAGGAAATACTGTACAAGTAGCAAATCAAACTGCCTATGCTCTGGAATCAGGAAAGCACATAGACAATCTGCAGTGCACTTAATGAAAACTATAAATTAATTTTGAGTGTGATTCTGGAAGTTTATTACCAAGTTTAAATGATGAGGATTATTTTTTAAAATCTTTAGAAGTGAGGGAAAATGTATAATATAATAACTGACTACGAGTCTATTTCTTCACAGGTTGCTAATTAAAAGTTTATTTTTATATACTCTAATGTTAAAATTCAGGCAAAATGAATGATGCACCAACATTTTCCTGCTGTGTTAAATGAGAATAGTAAAGCACAGGGATATCAGTCCTTCTTAATAATGGGTTCCACTATAACACATACATCATTGGATCTTGATACTTTTTACTGCTAAGGTGAAATCAACCATAAATGTTGACTTTTAACTATAAGACAAGATTAACTTAAGAGCCACTTGATGCATTTTACCTATAAAAAAGCAAATATAGTTGTGGTAACTGCACAGTATTTCCCAAGACTATTAAAACACTGCTCTTGAATAAGCTGAACTACAGGCAAGAACTGTCCTACACACTTCAAACCTCACTCAGGCTTACATCCATCCATGAGGGCTCCTGGCACTGAATTCAGACAATGTCACAGAGGTTGGTGTATGATCACAAGTCCCAAAGGATCCTAAGATGGGCTGGCATGTGACAAAAAAACCAAACTTTCCAGAGTTATTCTAATATTCCTTGTTTGGTGGGAATGGTTTTCTTTAAACTCAATCTAATTATCTTAGAAATTTGACAAAATCCCTAAAGCAGACACCTTATAATTTCAATAGATCCTAAGGTTTCAAATCAATAGGCAACTGCAGAAATTTAATTGTGCCCAGTATAATTCACACCATTTTTGAAATTGTGACTTTCTTCCTGCAAATATTTATATTGAGTGACTGATTTTTTTGAAATGTATGTTGGTTGTTAATAGAACTATCAATCTTAGCCGCTCACAGGAGCACTGTGAAGCTAGTTACATACAGCTCTCATGTGACATATGTATATGGCGGGCGAAAGTAACACGACCTCTTTGAAAGTAGAAATAAAGTGACCTTCTGAGACCTTCGCTATAAAAGCAATACACTGAGAACATAATTCTTTATTATCCCCCTTTAGCACATCAGTTTGCAGAGTCACCATAAAAGAGGTAGAACATCTTTCAGGCCAGCAACTCTGGCCGTAAACTTTCTATAAGACACTGGCTAACTGCATGCACAACACATTATCTGATCATAGTCTAGTACCATAAAGCGTGAAAAGAAAAGTAACTTCTTCCCAGCAAAATGATTACCAGGTAGTTGCTAAAAATGTGGCATGCCCACAAGATCTGTACCATATTCCTGAGAACTAAGTCACACATCCATAGTTATACATTTGGTTACCAGGAGTCAGGCTTTTAACCTAAGAATTCTTAATAATTCGAGTTTTATCCTTAGGGTTTGGTGGAGCTTTGTATCACTGATTAACCTCCAAGCAATAGAACCACTTGTGAAACACAAATAAGATCATGTTTCCAACCTTGAAAAGCCATATCAAAACTCAGATCTCTGGAGAACTTCCCAAAAAATGCCTGCTTGGGGTGAACTGTTGCCATGTGCTCACGAAGGACCACCTGCACCCACTGCCTTTGTTAGGCACCTTTATTTTCAAATTCCAACACTTGGGAAATTAATTATGTTGTTTGTTTTTGTTACACTCTCTGTTGGATTATATTCAAATAGGTTGTGTTTAAGGAAGAAATTAGAGTCCCATTATCACTTGTAATCCAAGAGTTGGATCTGCTGCAACATTTAATTCAGAAGTCAGTGACTTGGCCTCTTTTTTGTATGAACAATATCTCTACAGCCTGCTTTGAAGATTGCCAAATACTACCCAAACTGTGGACAGTTGAAATTGTGAACATGATGGCCATTCACAACATGTTACAGTAACTCTGACATGTAAAAAATAGATTCAGTGTCCCTCAGTTTTTCAAATCATAAGTAATCAAAATCTCCTCCCACCATCACTGTAGTTTATTTTTTATCACCTAAACTGAAATTAATTCATCCTCCAAGCAGTCAGTGTGCAAGAGGAGATGTGAGAGAGACAGGCACTTCAGCTGTGGGCCAGACCTCTAGACAAAAGGTAAAACAAATACACTCACACAGTTCCTAAGGATAAACATCAGGACTGGCATTCTAAATAGGTATCAATCACCTTGTAAAAGCCAGGAATGGTCACTAATCCAACCCTCTAAAGGAAGAGCCTCTGTACTATATTCTTCTTGCTATGGAACCCACTTCCCCTTTTGATTTTTATTTAATCCATTTTACCTGAGCACTTACGCTTGTAATCTAACTGACTCACGACAGGTTTGTGCCACCTCACGCTTGTGAGTTGCCATGTTTCCAACCTGGACCTGCTTCATGTCATGAATTTACGATAGAAAGTGTCCTAGGAAAAGCAGGCACCTTCTGTCCCTCTGTCAGACAGAGCTTTCTTTCTCAAAATAAATACATTCTGCTTTTAACCTGTGTTGTTCCCAAAATTCATTCTTCAATTTTAGATAACACAAACTCATCACAGGTATCTTTCAGTTTGGGAGCTTCTTTTCCCTATATCAGTAGGACTTGAATAATATTAATTATAACAACAGCAATATGTGTCATAATAGATGAAATGGATTATTTAGGTTTCGAATCTTTTTAAAAGGAGAAAACGTTGTTACAAACTGCATGAATGAATCTGAGCCAGGGATAGTACTGCCGATTATCATTCATCCTTTTGCTAATAGCCTTAGTAGGCTAGAAATTGAGAGTCAATAGTAGAGGGGGGAGATTGTGATTGAGACCATCTCCACTTATCCAGGGAACTCATAAGTGAAATGTTGTTGCTTTCAGCTGACCTTTTCTCTTCTGTACTCTTTTTACTTTTGCTAATGTCCCATTTTAACACCTGAAAAGGTCATTGTTTTACTGCAGTCAGACACAAGAGAATTGATAATGGTGATGGAAGTTGCTACCTTCCCCACGGAGTCAAACTATACCACATGTTGCTTGACATAATAATGTAAGCAGAGCAAGCCCTGTAGACAGGTACTACAAGGGCTGTCACTTGAGAAGTGGCAAAATAGCCATTCTGCTCTGCAAATTTCAGTAGTATCTGAAAATCTCAGCCTTGGAATTAATATTTAAGTTAAGATACAGTGCCCTCATAGTGCCAGTATCTTTGAATGGGGACTGTATTTTTAGACGTATAAACTGGATGCAAAGGCATGAGGCGAAGAAGGTGTGGGAATAGAAAGGAAGGAGGTGAGCAGTCTGGTATTCAGTGAACAATCAAGGAAGAGAAAGGACAAAGATAAAAAGCCCCTTCACGCTCTTAGGTCTCCATAGGGTATGATAGTATAATAGGCAGCTAAGTTAGAAGTGAATAAAAATCAGAAAGAGACTGAGCTTTCAAGGACAAGAGGAGAAAAAGTAGAGACATCAGAGCTGTAGCTGGAACTGCATCTGAAGACTAGGCCTCAAGGTAAAGATGTAATGGCCAGAACTATAGGTATCCCCAAGGGAAAAGTGGTAACTTGGAATTGAGCTATAGTTGGTATCATCTGGTCCAGTATAATCCAGATATCCACCAACCACCAAGTGAATTAAAAAAAATAAAAAATTAAAAAATAAACTGGCCCTTCAGCGTTTGGTACAAACAAACAAACAAAAAAGTCACCAAGCAGGTAAGCAGATCATTGGACCCTTATCTTCCTTAAAGAGCCTTTTTCTTTCCATGTACCCTTGCTTCATGCCCTGCTTCATAATTAGATCAATATTAACTAACCTGATATATTTACAGTAATCTCATTGGTTGATTAGAGTTTTACCCATACTGTACTCACTTCATGATTTTTCTCTGTGAAACATTCTTAATGTTTGAAAAGACTTAAGTGTCAACCCACTTTCAGGTCTCCTCTTGCATCTCAGGAGCTATTGCGCAATAACTTTCCTACTCTTAACCTCCATTTGTTCCTTAGAAGTCATTCTTCAATTTATCTAGCAGGATGACAGTTATACATTTCCCTGTCTCAGCAGGGCTGTAAAATACATCAACATGTAGCTTTTCCTAGATCACATAAGCAGCATGCTTAAACCACGTTATTGTACTTACATATTCAATAAACAGTCCCTCCTCTCTTCTCCTAGGGAAGGCCTTCTTCTGGGGAAGGGGTTTACATTGTAATGAACCTGAGAGGGACTTCCCTGTTTCTTAGTTTCAGAACAACATGAATTTACAAGTCTTTTGATCAATTTGAAATTCAGCTTGATGAAACAGAGGGAAAATGTTTCTTATTCTAATGTATTTCTCTTGTTATATTTAACCGTTTATTCACTTTTGTAAACAACATGGTTGATGGTGCTACTTTGAGCTTATTTAATATGCTATTCCATACTCTGCTTTCTCTTCAGATAATATAATCTTTCACTTTTTAATATGCTTTCCAATGAATATTACTTTCCTTGTCCCCAACACATATCTAAAATAAGACAAGATAGGCAGCATGGTTTGTATTCAAGAAGTAAGAAAAGTGAAGTACAAAACAAAGAACAATTGGTATGTGGATTTGGAGTAAGAATTTTCAGTGTCCTGAGTCTCCCTTTTTTCTACCAAATTAAAATTTCAAGTTGATGTTCTATTCAATACTTTGCAGCCGTTTATGAAAGGATGGGTTAGGACCTGATAGTTTTGAAGTTCTATAAAGGGCATGAATTGGGTCATCATGCATTGGAACTTACCATTGTCTTATAGTAAGCCACATTAATAAATGGTGTGTGCATTTAGCTACTCAATATTTATTTGTTAATTCTTTGAGTATATAGAAAAGAAGCTGTTTTACAAAAGAATTAGAGATGAACATGGAAACAAATAGAAATTAGTGAGAGTTCTTTATGTGAGTATATGATGTAATAAATACCTACCACGCTCCATTGTGTAGTTCCTCCCTACCATAGACTTCAGCTGTGCTTTCACTGGACAGCTATGCACAGGTGAGAATTCACACTGCAAGAATGTGCCCACCTCATCCACACACAGGACACCATTTTATTTTCTGTCCTAGGACCTTCTGTGATGCTGTGAAGTATCTGTACACACACACACACACACACACACACACACACACACCTCCAAAATGTCCCTAATATCTTCCCTTTCAGGGGACAATTTTGAAATTCTGCCCCCTACCAAAGAGTTGATGCAGAATTAAGAATTAAGCCCCCACTCCCTATAGCAATGACTCAGAAAACCTCCCTTCCTGGGATTTCCTCCTACTCCTTTTCTCTCTCCCTCTTTTTCATTCCTGTGCCTTAGGACCTGTTCCCAAGACCACTACATGCCCTAAATTTTGATATAGATTCCACACTCAGAGAATTCACCTAAGGTCATCCTTTCAAGGAAATGTTGCTTAGGCCTCAAAGCTTGGCAAGAAATATGAATAAGGAAGTAGACCAGCATAATTGTAAGGTAGGTGATTAAACAAAGGAAGCCTGATGGGTCACAGTCAACATGGGTCCTCAGCTGATGAGAACTGCCTTAGGCAGGAGGGTGATGCATTGTACCAGGTCCACCCACTTACTGATGCCTGCTGAGCTCCCCAGGGTTCATACCAAGTCAACCTGGTACCCTCATGCTCTCTGGACCCTCAGACTGCCTCACGGACCAACAACTCAGAGGCTCCCAAAACTTTACTGATGCAGCTATTTTAAGACCTTACTGATGATGCCCATGAAGCCACTCTTCATTAAATATTTTAAATATTATCTTTGACTATAACAATTAACAAGGAATAGTTCTAATTTTAGAGTGTGAAACAGTGACGGGGAAGATAGCTTGGTGGTCTAAGCACCTGCCTGCCAAGCATAAGGACCCAGGTTCAATCCCCTATCCTGCATGCCATGCTGGTATAGTGAGAGCCTGCACCAAATAAATAAACAAATAGATTACATAGAATTTTGAGTGTGAAGCAGCAGTTGTTAATGGAGATAGATGTTATTTTTTTTCTTCGGAGCAACATATTGAATTTAGGGCTGTGTTTATTATGGGCAAGTGCTCTTCCTTTGAGCTACATCCTCAGCTTTAGAGAAGATTTTCCTAACAAAATGATACTGTTTTAAAATATTATTTAAAATATTGGAGACATAAATCCAATTCCAAACTAAGCGTAAATATTCAGAAACTATTCCAAATAGTTTTTCTTAGAGCTGGAACTGGGTTTCAACACAGTATTTCTATCCAGATTAACAATGAGTGAACAGGAGCCCAAGGATCAATTATAGGAGTTTCATTCTAAAAACACATCGTGTTGGGTCAGTGAATCCCTGTGCTAGTGATGAGTTTCACCACATCATAAATATCTCATGCACAGAAAATAGAAGAAAACTCAGAGGCCAGCCAGGGATTGACATTCCAAAGAACATATCTGGGATTTGGAGAATATGTGTAGAAGAAAAAAGGTGAAATATTTATAGATCTCAACTTCTCATTTACCAGTGAATACCTAGTGAGAGGGATTGAAACACCCATAGTGGGTACTAAAAGGGTAAAAAATACAGAAATGTAAGAATCCTGTTTCTCAAATATAGGAGATGTATTTCCACTCTCCAGAAGTTTAGAAAGCCAAGATAACACTCAAACAACTATTGCACAAGGCTAGGTGCAATAAATGTTCTGAGAATGTCCAGATGAAGTCCAGGAACCCTCAGAAAGCTGAATCAAGGAAAGCGTGACAAAGGGCATTTTTGACATTGGTCTTGAGGAGAAGTTGGGGAGATGATGGGATGATTCATGGAAGGAGAAGAGCAGAAGCCAAACAGATGAGCTAGAAAATGTAACTATGCAACCAAGGAAACACCAAATAAGCCTCACTGATACGATGTATAATTGCAAACAGAGCTAAAAAAACTTCATGTGTTTAAGGTATTTTTATTCAGTGGCTCCTACATCTCACACACTGTGTATGGTATTGTGAATAAGTGCAGCAGCTCACATCAAGAAGGACAGCTCTGCCTCTGTGGACGTTATTTTCAGTAGGGGTAACGTTAATAAGGATACTACAAATGAAATGATTTAGTTGAAAAAAAGAGTATAAATGCAGCATAAGTGCCTGCCTGGCAAGCACAAGGTCCTGAGTTCAATCCCTGGTACAACAAGTAAATAAATAAGATTTACTGGAAAAAAAAAAATAGAGGAGCTGGCAAGATAGCTCAAAGTGCTTGCTTTGGTAAGTGCAAGGACCAAGGTTCAATTCCTGGCACCACATGCCACTGGCCATGCCTCTGGGCACTAAGCTGGCCACGGAGACTGTGCATGGTGGCACAGGCCTGTAATCTCAGTGTTGCAGAGGCTGACAACAGGAGGATCCCTAGGAGTCTGAGCTGCATAGTGAGACCCTGTACCAAATACATAAAATGAAAAAAAAGAGAGAGCCTGAAGAAAAGAAAGGTACTTTAACCAATAAATTTAATTAATTATTTTAAAAATAAATGTAAAAGAATGACAATAAAATGAATTTTGGAGATCCTAGATCCCAGGACAGAATTATTAGGATAAATGGAAACAAAAACACTAAACAGGAGACCCTATGCTGCTGGGAAAAGGAGAACTAAAGCAGCTGCAGCATCCTACAGTGATATACATGCACTCATGTTTACAGCAGCATAATTCATCATAGCTAAATCTTGGAAACAACACAAAGGCCTATCAACTGAGGAAAGGATAGGCCAGATTTGATATTTTTATACAATGGACTACTACTCAGCTGTAAAAAGAGATGAACGCTTATGCTGACAAGCTATCTCCCCTTCCCTATATAAATAGGGAAATGGATGCAACTCGAGATGATAATCATAAGTGAAATAAAGAACACTCTCGTGTAAGCGTCGTATTGTCCCCTAGTGTAAGAAACTGAAAGAGTAAATAAAATCGGAAATGTACAATGAACAGAGTGAAACCGAAAAAAAAAAAAAAAAAAAAAAAAAAACTACTTGAAGAGAAGAACAACTGGAATGGGGAAAGAAGAGAGGGAATATAAATGCACTACTAAGTTATATTAGTTCACAAAAGGAACAGTTAGAGCTTATGTTGTTTGATCAATTTTGCATCTCTGTGCCTGCTAATCTGAGCAAGCACTTTGATGGTAACAGTATGTAATATGATAGCCACTATTAATTTCTATCATGATGTGTGTAATTCTCTGTCATCTTTATTGTTGTATTTAAAATGATAAATGAATAATAAATGACATAGTGGATATAAACATTAAAATAGACATAAGAGAAACAGGAGAAAAGTGAACAGAGGCCTTGGTGGATAAATGCACATTGCGAGGCAAGGACAGGGAAAGGTCTGTCATTAGCACCTGCTCAGATGATAAGCACAGTAGTTCTGTGACCAACCTGAGAAGCCAGGAGAACCTGATATAATGTGGTGTTGATTTGGAAATGTCTAATAAGTAGCACATTCAATAGTGAGAA
The DNA here is from genome assembly GCA_004027165.1 of Ctenomys sociabilis. Lineage (NCBI taxonomy): Eukaryota > Metazoa > Chordata > Mammalia > Rodentia > Ctenomyidae > Ctenomys > Ctenomys sociabilis. The sequence goes on from PVKA01003476.1 coordinate 68,072, forward strand.
CCTATTATGTAGTGGGTACTATTGTGGATGCACCCAATAAGTAGAAAAAAAGCTAAAGTCTGGATAATAAATCTGTGCTGAAGACAACACTGTATGAAAATTATTAACATAGATATAGGATTTGAAGCCATCAGAAAATGTAGCAACACAGATAGTACATGATATTGAAATCTTTTTGTACACTTCAAATTGAAATTCTTTTTCTAAAGAAGAGATGGAACCAAGTATGGGGATGTTTTCTGTCTTCAGAAACGTCTTCTGTCAGGCTCATACCTGGCTTTTCAGGGAAACACCTCAAGCAGGTATTGTGAAGCACTGAGCCAGCACTGGGTCTGCATGATCCTGCCTCTTTGCTGTCCTCCTTTTTCAACAGTCCTACAAGCCCAGAGGGAAGATAGTTAAGAGAATGAAATAGCTCTACTTCCAGGGCATGACAAGCAGCTTTATACAGTACATCCTTTTAGCCTGTTCTATATGTTTCTTGCTTCTTCTAAGTATTAAATGAATAATTTACCCTTTCATGGAAAAAATAAATGAGAACTGAGGACAAAATCCACTCACAGATATCTGGACTATTTTTTGTGTCTGTCGAGGCAAAGGGAGCAGCTCAGACCTGCACAGCTACACAATTGTATTCACCTAATGCAGGCAAAGATCCTAAGAGAGCTAGAATTTTATTTCAGAGTAATTAAGTGAAGGGATCTCCGTGAACAAAAGTCAAAAAGGAAGAGATTGCTTGGGAGATAATTGTTGAAGCCCTGTAAAGACTCATGTGTGCTTCCACTTTAAGTATGTTTTTACCGGGGCGTTGGTGTTTACCCTCTTCCTAAGGAAGGAGGGATATAATGGAAGTCAGCATTCCCAAAATGCACAGCCTGATGGTTACAAATTGTACCCAGCTCCTAGAGGAATTTGAGCAGGGAAGGCTGAGAGAGAGGTTTCCTGGAGGTGGGGCCCACTCACTCCCACAGAACCTGACAGCAGGCTTGACTGAGTGGCTCTGTACAGAGAAGGCATAGAACACAAGGCAGTAGAGCTGAGATCCGCACAGCACACCTGTCTAGAGATGCGCACAGCCCTGGCGTGGGCACTGGGGAGGCGGGTGGAGATCAGCTCTCCAAAAAAACTGAGTATGTCTTTTGAAGAGGGTTCAGGCAAGCATGCATGGCCCACAGACACTGAATCTGGGGTTGGCCCATTGAAAGTCTAAGTGGAAGCCCATGCCACTGCAGGGGATGGAAGGTGTCAGTATCAACAATGACTTCCACACACTGTAGAAAAGAAGAAACTAGAAAAATTATCCCAGAGCTATGAAGATAATTTAGGAAAGAAAAAAATATCTTTAAAACTTAACTAGTAAAAAAAAAAAAAAAAAAGAAAAAATAAAAAGTTTAAGGGCTGGCCAAATAGCTCAGTGGGTTAAAGCACTTGCAAGCAGGCTCAAGGGTCAGGGTTCAATCCCATGGGCCTGCCCTGCTGGCCCCGCCCCCAGGGCGCGCTGAGACAGCAATTGAGACTAGGCTGGAGTCCGATCTAGTAGCAAGACCTTGAACACCCTGTAGACACTTCCCTAAAATTAAAAAATAAAAAATAAATAAATAAATAAATAAATAAATAAATAATAAATAAATAAATAAAACTTAACTAGTGAACTATGAAAGACTTGAAAAAATAATTCAACTGAATGTATTGTAGTTATGAGCAAGGCCAAGGACATGGAAGGCTACATATTAATGCTGTCATAACTAAAGAAAATGCTAAGCCTCTTAACAGCAATGAGTAGAACCAGCTCACAATAGATAATATCTCACAAAGACAAGAATTTCCAGTAAGTGCCTAGTATCAATACTTCATTTAGATATTTTTAAGGTGTTTTGGTTGGTTTATGAATAAATTTTTCACAGATTAAATGCAGAAAAATATTTTTATTCCCAGAAAAATAGAATGTTTACATTTTAACTAATAGCAAACATCACAATAAAATGCATTAATATTTAAAAATATACTTGACACTCTATTAGTGAGCAGAGTAAAATATATATATGCAAATAGAAACACATTAATATATTAAAGTATCCTGACTTATTACTGAGAAGAAAAATATATGCATATACAAATAAACTAGAAAGTTATTATATACCGTACCCAAGAAACAATGATTAGCAGCTTATAAAATACACATGTTAGATTACTGAAACACATCTGAAGTAAGACTGCTAACCTTGAACAATAAATGCTTTAGAGGCACAATCTAAAATGTTAGTGAGAAGAGGGAAACATGGTAATATTAATGTCAACATATTTGATTTTCCAACACCAGAGCTATTGATTATTTCCTCCGGCACATTGGTTGGAAACAGCCATTTGTCTGATATAATTTTATTTCTGTTATTATTCCCAACAGCTACTTTTGCAACAGCAAGTGCAAAATAAACCAGATATGAGAAGTTCTGGAAGATTCCTCCCCCCCACCCCGGGGTTGTGGTAGACAAAACCCTCAAAATGGAAGCATACACTGAAAGCACAATTTGGTCAAGCAAGATCACTGATTTCAGAAAATCATACTTCAAATTTGGGTCAACATTTATTAAGCATCTTTGAGTCCTTCTGAAATTGGCAACCCTAGTCCACAAAAATAGTTCCTGGAAACCATGAGCAAATCACACACGGAAAATTATGACGTGCCCCTGAGAAGGCATTCCATTTGTCTGGGTCCACTAAGTTTCACTGGAGTCAGAGCAATCTTTTTGAAGATAAATGCCTTATTTGAAGCAGGGATGCTGAATGATGGAGGGTGATAGAGATGACAAATGTGGACTAGCCATCATTCTAGAGTTAAGACGGCATCAAAGCCTCACTAATCCCAAAGCACTGACCTATCTAGCATCAGCCTTTTCCTCTTTGAACAGAGTACAGTTTCCAGTAGCCATAAGCCTGCCATATAAATCAACAAGATCAGTCTTCCCCAAGAATACCCTTCACTTTAAATGAATAATTGAGAGCAACATACCAAGTGCATATTCCTGAGAACATGTTATTTTAGAACTTCCTGAAGGTTAATATTCTCTCACCTATTAAAAATAATGCTGGTCTCAGTAATGCCAGCTTGCAGCCAGACAACCCACACTGCTTATTTGCTGTCGATTTTAATAATAGAATCATGCCATAATGAAACCTTTTAACATATGGTAATTTAATTGCAGAAACTCTGTCTGTTTCAACAAAAGCCTTCCATAAGTAGCTTTAAAGATTAAGTTATGGGAGGCAACTCTCATGCCATCTCCCAGTGGATGTGTATAACATTGCATTACATCCCTGACATTCTACGCTGGTACAAAGGCAGCCTTGGATCTCCTTAATGCAGTTCTGAAATTAAAACTTAGGTTTATAAATCCATGAATCATTCTGCACAATTGAGGGAGTTAGCTTTCAAATAACTTTAGAATTTAATAATCTAACTGTGGTGAGAATCACAGGAGGGGGAATAGGCAGAAATCTTCAAAAATATATAGCGATAGGCATAATAATTATACAATTACAATAACCAAAATGTATTAAACTTGAAACGTTTGTTGTGAAGTATACTAAGCAACTGATTTTTGTCCTCTAAAACAACTGTAGAATAGGAGGTTTTCATGGTGCCAGATACAGAAGATTTGGCATGAGTACATGTTTTCATTGTAACAGAAGTGCCACAAACTGGGTGCTTCAAACAGTAGATATTTCTTGTCTCACAGTTCTTGAAGCCAGCAGTTGAGAATTAAGTGCTGGCAAGGTTGCTTTTCTCTAAAGGCTGTAAGGAAGTATCAGCTCCATGCTTTTCCTGTACCTTCGAATATTTTCCTGGCAATCTGCAGTGCTCTTTGTACCGCAAAGTCATCGCCTCGCGCTCTGCCTCCACCTTCACCTGGCGTTCCCTTTGTGTGCATGTGTGTGTCTGAATTCCTACTTTTTATAAGGTGGTAGTCATATTGGACTGGAGTCTATCCTGATGACATTAGTTTCATGATGTCTACATAATCCTATTTGCAAATTAGAACAAATTTATAGATACTGGGAGTTAGAATTTTCACATACTAATATTTTGCACACACAATGCAGGCTTCAAAGTGGCTCTGTTTCATGTGGTGTGGTAATCCTTCCTTTTTCAGTCTCCTCTTTTTCCAAACGTGCTTTCTCCTGTCGTGCGCAACCTCGCCAGCAAGGAAGACGCGACACCCAGCTCTTCTTTCCGCAGTTTATTCAGGACCCCTATACAATCTTCTTCTGCCAGCTTTCTTCCCGAGGGGAAGCCCACTCATGGCTTTAAACCAGTGGGCGTCCAACCCCGGAGTGCCACGTGGGCACAGCCGATAGATCCAGGTAGACGGAAGCAACGCCATACTCTTAGCCTTAGCCAAATGAGAATTTGTTTGCTACGGAGAGCACCCACCCCCAGGCGGGGGTGGAAGGTGGAAGCCAGCACCATCTTTCAGGCGGGGCTATTCGCAGCTCTCTACATTCTCCAAAGCATATTCTGTTTTACATTTTGGGGCTAGCGCAAGACTGTGATCTTCTCCTAGTAGTCACTGGATAGAAGTTTGTATCTGGCTAGAGATTCTAGGCATCACAGTTCCAGGAAGTATCAACTCCAAAACACACTGTCTCCTCACATAGGGTGCAAGCTGGCATTGTAGATCACTTGTGGGAGATCTAGTTATGAAATGGGTGTAAGCTATCAATTTATTGCAATGACTTTTAAGAATAAGAGTTCCTTAGGATCAAAAATAATCTATAAAATGTGATACACAAAGGGAACCATGGATAACAAACTGAGAATCAGAAAGCACAAGTAGACCCACACCAAAGATAGAAAAGGAAACCTATAAAGAATGAAAAACATAATGCATTTATTTCCTTTCCAGTATGTGGTATTCAATTAAAATTATATCCTACTGAAGAACTAGTAAAACCTAATTTTTTCCTCATATTCAGAGATCTAAAATGAAATTTGATTCCTAAATATTTGGCTAGTTGCCTTCTAGTGTAAGCTGCCTCTCGCGTAGGCTTTGCAATTCATTAACTTCATTAATTATCTTCAAAATCTTTACAAAAGTATTCAAATTCTCTTTTATAGACTGATGGGAAGCCATGGGTATTCTAGGAAGAGAGAAAGCCATGAGCTTCCTGTCTTATCTAATGCATCACCACAAAACATTTGTGTTATTTTATCCTGTATTACCTTTCAAAATCATCATGACTTGGTAGAGAAAATATTTCAAAGAGATAGCCTCATTTCTCATGTTTCTCAGTCAGTCTAGTATGCAGTGTGTCACAGCATGTCCTGAGTCCTTCTCAGTTTCCCCAGAAGGAAAATCACCAGCATTTAGCAGGACTGTTTCAGAAGTGGTGAAATTGATTCTTTCAGACTTAACATGCTTGAATGGTTTGCTCCAGATCAGCCAAAACACTGATTTTTCCAAAGGCTCAGAACCATTATTCTAAGGCTACTGCTGTTAGCATTAGCCCAGGTACTCCATCACCCCTGTCAGAGCTTGGTGTGCTTGCCTTCTGTCCTATGATATGTCTTCCTTCTGTGTTCCTTGAGTTCAGTTCCACTTGCTAATTCTTAAGAACAGATTCTTTAAATGGCTGATACCTTATGATTATAATTCAGCAGGGCACTGCTATCTTATTAATTAGGTGAACACTGTGTAATTTATTAGTGCAGGAGCACTGGGTGTTTTCTTTACTTATAATTGCTCTGTGCACACCTAGGGAATCTAAAATTGGAAGGGTTGGGGAATTACTATCCCTGCCTGAGGGGAGGGAATGTAATAATCCCTTCTTGCTTATTCAAAACAACCCTTTAGGCAGAATAGGTGAATGAGAAAAGCCGGAAGCTGACCCAGCATCTAGTTCTGCCTTAGCCCCACTCACCTTCCCCTACTCCACTGCTAACACACTCCAGGTATTCCAGGAAGCTCCCTTGTTTGAGACAAAATTGTCTCTGCAGCTCTAATTGACTTCTGAGTGGCCCAGGGAGACTGTGGTGACACAAGGTTCCTTGCAACCTCCATACTCTACCTCAGGAGGAAAAGGAAATTAACTGGATTCAGATCCTAAAAAGCAAGTGAGTCTTATACAAACTTTAACCTTTGTCATCCAAGAGACTGCTGATAGCAAAAGCCCCACACAAAGTGCAGAGGAAGTGCTTGCTGCTGTCCTCCAGCCTTATGCTGGTAGAGAGGACTTGCAGAAAGGGAGATTAGAAGAGGAGAGGAACTGAGCAGTGTGAAGAACTTATGAGAAAGCAGGGAAATGGGATTAGAAGGCTGTCTGGAGAAATTCTGGTGGCTTATGAGATTAAAATAGGGGCTTTCTTAGTTTGATTAACTTCAAAATTATTTCCCACACTACCAATTTACCAATATTTCTAGTTTCTAGATTTACCAGCCTGACAGAATATCTGCTTTTGACACTAGGAAATGAATTCAGACCACCCCAGTATATTTGACCTACATTTTTATAGCTTCTACACTTAGTTGTTCTCCAGAAAGCTGTTGAAGATCTCTCAGCATGTGTATAAATCATATTTGCATAAGAAAAGAATAGTCTGCTTAACATTTTCAAGTGGGCTAAACCATGTACTAAGTGGTTTTTTTTTTTGTAGCCTTCAAAGATCTGTACTGGTTAGAGTTTGAAGACATGAGTTTTGTAGTCAGTGGGCCAAACTAAGTTTATATCTGAGGTTTGTGTCTTACTATATGAATTTAAGCAAATATATTAGAATCATAACAAGATTCTGAAAATTGAAACAGATTATCTGAATTAGAAAAATCTGTAGTGTTGTGGTCTGACCCAAAAGGCAAGCCCTTCAATAATACCTGGGAAGTTAGGCATGCCATCCAGGCAGAACCGTAAAGTCACAGAGTATAGGACATACTGAAAGTGCATCAGAGGGACTTATGTGCATAGAGATCTGAGCCTCTCTAAGCATCCCATAGCTTTTCTGTTTAATTCTTATTTCCCCAACATAAACTTGAAAATATAAGTCAGCTTTTAGAACTTCTAAAAATCAATATTTTTTCCTATCACTGAGGTGAAAATGAAGAGCTATGACTCCTATAAATCTCTCCCAGACAGATGCCAAAGTTCTTCTAAGATGAGCTGTTTACCTATGTAATCTAAGGAATAGTGTGGTGGCCTCTGTCCCTTTTGGCTTGGTTCCCAGGTTGCAGGACAGATATTTTTGGACCTTTCTTGTGTTGAACTTACCCTAATTGTTCTACAACATTCACTACATGAAAGTCTAATATCCCTTCACCTCCTCACCAAAGGTATCACACCCTTACAGAGGTACTTCTTTGTCCTCTGTTCCATGAGTCTTCCAGCCCTTCCAGGTGAACTCACCTCTGATGGCTGTTTCTCTTCTCAAGATCAACACTCATCAACTACAGACCAATCTCATGGTTTGTTTGTTTGTTTTGTTATCAGAGATCAAACTTAGGACCTTGTGTTTGCCAGGTAGGTGCCTATGCCACTGAGCTATCTTCCTGACTCATTATCATGTTTTTTAATTCTCCCTGCACTTCATGTAAACTTCTTTATAGATAACCTTCCCAAGATCCTAGGCCATGGCACTTATTTCTTCAAATGTTTGAAAATCATAGTCCTCAGAGGCAAGATATGTGCTCTTCTACTATGACAAGACCTTTAGCCAACATGATCTCCTACCTTCTAGCCCTTTGCTAATTCTTATGTGTCTTTGTGTTTTCTTTTATTAGCATAGTAGTGGCTTTCTGTTTTCCTGAGTTCCCACAAGTGAATCATAAATGTCATATTTTAAAATTAAAAGAATTCAAATTAGGGGGATCAACATGGCTGTTCACCAAGATCTATTCCTGCTTGAATTCTCCATCAGCAAAAGAAGGGAGAAGGACCAGGAATCAGAGAAAAATCATAAAAATAAGAGATGTGAATCTCTTCCACCAAGGCTTTCCTCCCAGTTGTATCTTGATATATATGTCAGAAATGATTTGGAAGAATTATCCAAAGAACGGAACTCATTTCAGATTATTTAGAAACTCTGCTCTCCAAAGCCATTACAGGCTCCTGATTTGGGTTTATTTGCTAATTTTTAAATTAAAAGCAGCTTCTAGGATCAGGGAGACAGCTCAGTGGAATAAGCACTTTCCTGCAAGCACAAGAGCCTGAGTTCAATTCCTGGTTCTCCCAAAAACAAAGACACAAAGAGAAGCTTCTAAGATTCTGTGACTTTTTCAGGTTTTATCTGTTGCTTCACTGTGTGGTTACTTCTTTGTTCAGAGCAGGTATACTGCCCCACACACTGGTGTGGTCTGGGTGTAAGGGCAACAAAGCACTCAGAACCACTATAGACTGAGAGGTGAGTGGAATGCAATGAGACGTCAGAGGATGCTGCAAATTACATAGAAAGGTAGGAAGAGAAAGCTGAGGAAAGAAAGCCAGGGGACAATGGAGAGGTTTTGGTGAGAAGGAGAATGTTGGAGGAAGACAGAAGGGAGCTTTACCTAGTGTAGGGACAAGAAACAGAGAAAGCCATAGTTCCACAGTCTCACTTTCAAAATTGTATTCCAACTATGTGAGTTATCAAAGCAAGTTAATTTGCAAACCTTCATGGCCTTTTATTTATTCCAAACATTTATATTGAATACCTGCCATGAGCCAGTCAGTTGTGAGTACTAAGAATATAGCAGTGACTAAAATAAAATCTTATCCTGTGGTACTTAAAATTCTAGAGAAATGCCAGACAAAAATAAATAAATGTAAAAAGAGTAAAGAAAAGAGAGAGAGAGTAATGATGGGGCTGTGCTGAAAAACAAAGCAGGTTAAGCAGACAGAGATGATAAACATGGATAATTCAAGGGCAATGACCAAGGAAGCCCATTTTGTGAAACTGACATCTATCAAGGACTTGCCCTTTCCCATATCCCCTAAAGAAAGGAATGGAAGGAAGCATTTTCCAGCCAGGAAAAAAAAAGTGAATAAGCTCCGAATCTAAACTCCATAGTGTGTTCAATTACAGCAAAGAAGGCATTGTGACAAAGGGGAAAAGTAGATACTACTCATCATTACCCAGGAGCAGAACTTATACGCTCACAAACTATAGGGCAGACTTTGGGTTTCTGTCTTAATAAACAGAACTAGAAGAAGAGGTGGTGGTTAAGGATGCAACCAAATGAACTTAGACAGATATGTAAATTTTAGGAATGTACTATAATTTTTTTTTTCAGTACCAGGGATTGAACTCAAGACCCTGCACTTGCCAGGCAAGTGCTCATTCTACTGAGCTATCTCCCCAGCCCTATGCTGTAATTTTGGAGTGAAAACAATAACATTTATATCCTTACTGTCACAATTACTCATGAAATCCTGTCACTAGGAATTTGGTGTTTTTTTTTAATATTATTTTATTTTGAAAAAGGGAAAGGGGCTTTATTTTCTTTGAGGACATAGAGAATTTGGGGAGGTCAAAGAATTCTCTCTATCACTAGTAATTTATTCCATTAAATGTGCATTTGTAAGGTATATATATATTCAGTATATTGGCATATAATAACCTCTATCTATCTATCTTTAATAGTTGCTTATGTTAACTGTTATAACAAATACTATAAACAAATCTCTCTCTATTGGGGGTAAAATCCAACTTAGTAATTATTACATGAAAAACTGTTGTCTGCAACAGCAAATTTTCAGAGTACTGTGCTAGCAGACATTTATTTCTTATCCATTTTATATTCATCACTGCCTTAGTCCATCTTGACATTTTGTTATCAGTGTCCAATTTTATAATGGTCTTCTCAATTTGTTGATAACTAATATTGAATACTGTGTTTATGGAAAAACTAGCAACCTCATTTAATCATCTTAAGAGCACAACAATTTATCTCCATTTTACAGATAAGGAAATAAAGGCAGAGACAGATTGCTAGGAAAGTGAATTGTTATGCAAATAGTAAATGATAAACACAAACTGAAGCTCTGAGAAGGCAAGTTATTTGCTTCAGTTTAAACAACTAGGAGTAAATGAAAAGATATAAGCAGCAGATGTTTGTTTGGCCCTAAAGTTCGTGTTGTCATCATTACACCAGAGTACAGTAGATGCTCAATTAATGTCAGAGAGGTATTTAGGGGGTATCAAGGACACAGACGAGATTAATATTTATTGGGCAACTGTTAAAAAATAAAAGCAGTGGTATCTGATTCCAATCTATCACACTATTAATCACTAAGATATGTTGCTTCTCTTATTTATAGACATATAAAGATTTATAATGAAATATATTTTCCTTTGATAAGTTACTGTAGATAAAGAGATACTATAATGTAGTCTGACTGGTGATGTAAGCTAAGGATTGGTTTATGTTTCCTTTAAAATTTCACATGTTAAGTGTTTTAAATTTTGAAGGCCATGTCACACCTATTACAACTATTCATCCGAACTACAGAAGTATAAAACACTCATACACAGCATGCAAATGAATAAGCATGGCTAAGCGCCAATGACAATTGTTTTAAACATAATCTAGGCACAAAAGGATCATTTGGCTCACGGGCTTATTTGCTGGCCTCTTGACATAAATAATTTCAAAGTGAAAGACACATGTCCCAAACATATTAGTTATAGTTGCATTACCTCTAGATTCGAAAGTTCAAAAACGCAGGGTCAGAGCCATTTGTGAAGATGGTTTCACATTATACCTAGATGTTCTGTATCCTTTCATTTGCACTTCATCCACATTTGTACATAGTCCTCTAAAAGTAGTCCCAACCTCTGAAACCCCTATCTCTACACTGCTGCTAGTCCACTGGCATTTCCAGGCTGCTCTATGCTCTCACACCTCACTCCAGACCTTCTCCTAGTGTAAGATAAAACTTCACTTGACACTTGTTACAAACAACAAAGGTGACTACTATTTCTACCACTGTCCAAATGATTATCAGATTATAAAAGAAGAGAGTGAACCCAACTCCACTGACACAAAAGACAGATGGGGATGGAACCAAAGGCCTGCACATGCTAGCAACAATATATTACAGCTTTGCCATGTTTCCTTTTCTTTTTCTGTGATTTTGTCAATCTGAGGAATTTCTAAAACTCCATCAAATGAGAAACTGTGACACGTGTTTGGGAAACCTTTTATGTTTCAAAGTGTGTGCAAGCTAGCTTTGGTATGGAGACTAAGGAGACAATGAAGCTGAAAATTTAGAGCTCTTCTAAAGTTAAACCAGGCATTTTTTTTTTAATGTATTTGGTACAAGGTCTCACTGCACAGCTCAGATTCATAGTTATCCTCCCGGTTTCAGCCTCCCTAGCCCTGGGATTGTAGGGCTTCACCACTAAGCCCAGTCTCTGTGGCTGGCTCTGCATGCCTGGGGTGGGGCAGAACCTGCATAGCGTGTGATGCCATGGGTAGAACCCCAGGCCCTGAGCTTGCCTAGGCAGTGCTTAGTCTGCTGAGCTATCTCTGTGACCCTTAACCCTAGCATCTTGAATCTTCATTCCGTAGGAAATGAAAACCCCACTGAAAATGTTGAAGCAAAAGAATGACATAAAATGATCCTTGAACAAAACAAATCCATCAGTAACATGCCAAAATGAAGGAACCAGAAAACTGCAGGCAAGAGGAGGCCCATAGCAGTCATGGACAGAATCTGTGTGCAGCCAATATGGCTGGCCTTGTGGCGGGTTACAGAGATAGAGAAAACACATACAAATACAATTTTTAAAGTCAAAACTTCTAGGAATTGTCAAATGATCAAAAATAAAGAGAAAAGAAGAAAAGATAAGATATGAATCATTGATTCAATGTCTCATTCCTCAAAAATAGAAAGTTACGCTCAGTTCAGAAACTGTGGTTAAAAGTAATAACTGAATTTTTAGAAAAAAACACTACAAGTTGTGCTTAGAACATTTAAATTTGGATGTGGACATGGTTAATTGGATATGTCAGTAATAAAACCTTCTGTGTCTTCCCAGGGGCAGAGTTATAAAATATCATGCAAACTGTAAAATTCTGTAAGCAGTTCTAATTTTGAAGAGTTTATTCTGGCCTAAAATTTTCTAGAAATTTCCACATCAGACAACCAACTCAAGAAACAAAAACATGTAAAAACACCCAAGTTGTTTTGGCTCTTTCCCATCAAGCTGCAATGCTGTTAATATTTTCTGGAAAGTTGCTTAACTAGTGCACATGTCTCAGTGCCTATTATCAACAAAGTAGATATGAGAGAAAAGGAGCTGTTTGGTCTGTCTGAGGCATAGTTCCTCTGTGCATGAACCATAATAGGATTCTCTGATCAGAATCTCAAGGATTCTGGAGATAAGCTTTCTGTCAGTGTGATTTTCAATAAGAAAAGATAATTACAAATTTAAGGAACATTAGCATCTGTGAAATTAATGAATTTGGAAACAAGGACCAAAGTCTCAGGAAAAAGATTTAGCAGGCGGGGGTCAGTTGTGCACAAATGATGCTGAGTGCTTCTCGCCTGCGATAGATTCCGGCATTCCCCGTTCCCTGCAGTCTTCTGAATCAGAAGGAACATGTAAAAACGCCTCAGCCCAGATTTACAGCCTGGAAAACTTTTACCAAGTGCCTTGTCTGTACTTTTTTCATCATTGCTTGTTACCTAGACACATATGTGCATAGATTAGAACATTCTCATTTGTAATTATCCTGTTCCTTCTACTTACTTCAGTTGGATGCATCAGTTTGAGTTTTGTGACATTCTAGTTTCACCAGAATGAAAGGAAATATCATGTCTCAAGCTGTGGTTTGTAAAATGACTAAATGAATAAGACAGCAAGCTTCATTTATAAAATGAGTTTTTTATTTACACACACACACACACACACACACACACACACACACCCCTCCAAGTAACAGAATGGAAAATAAAAGCCACAAAAGGTTTGGGCCACTCTGAAAGGATCTGGGGTTGGCATAGAGTTTAGGGTTTATGTGAATATTCTAGAAATCCATTCATTTTTCCAAGAATCATCTTATATCTCTTTTTTGAGGATTAGAACCAAAGAGATCTTAAAGGTCAGCTGATTTGAATCTAAACTTTTATGCTTGGAAGAGTGGAAACCTACAGAGACTAAGGGTCTGCCGCAAAGGTGCACAGTACACAGAGCAGATGACATGTAAGCAGCATTCGCAAACCTACTTTTCTGGCACATGCATGCTCCTGTCTGTAGTGGAGTCTGGGTCACCCTGGTGACGTAACAAAAGGGCCGATAAAACCCACACTAGAGAAAAAACTCACTGTCACTGTACTTTTTAAGGTAAGGATGTTAATATGTCTGTTTTCTCTACATGTTCTGTAATAAGTTTTCATAGTTATAAATTTGTATTTCTGAATGATATTACTTCATACAAACTACATCACTTCTGGGAATGATGTGTCTAATTTTTTCAAAAGAATAGTTTTCTAATTCAACCTGTATTTTCCAGAATTAAATACAGCTGAAATTCCGAGATGGATTTTATGAAAAATGCTTCAATATTTGATGTATTTGTGGGAATGAAGTGATGTGCTCAGCTAAAATATGTAGGTCTTCAAAAATATAACAGGGAAGCTCCATGAAATCTTTGCTACTTACCATTTTTCTAGTGAGAAGAGAGGAAACTAAAAACTGGATAAAAATACAATGTAAAAAGGAAAATGAAAACTGGATAATACTGTATTATATACTCTGCCAGATTTCTTTTTCCTCTATTTGGATGAAACAGATAACTTGTCATTGTTTTTCTGATATGTGAAAATATCAGCATCTCTGGTTTGGAGACAAAAAGCACAGTTTAATCTTCAACTCCTTTCTGTCCTGAGATTTTGCACTGAATTAAGTCCCATTCGGCTGGGTCCCAAAACAAACCTCTCTGTCTCTGTCTCTGTCTCTGTCTCTGTCTCTGTCTCTGTCTCTGTCTCTGTCTCTGTCTGTCTGTCTGTCTGTCTGTCTCTCTCTCTCTCTCTCTATCTCTCCAACACCATTCACTGATTCATAAAACAGTCTGCCTTCCTGATGGGATTTTTCAGGAACCGTGAAGGTCCCTGTGATTCTTAACTTTTCTCCATGCAGATGTCACAGACTCAAAGTTAATCTCTAGAGAGATTCAGAGCTCCTAAGCACCCAAGGCTTCTAAAAGTCACGTGTCCTGCCAGCAAGCACCATACTTTCATTTGGAGGTACATCCACAATACTTTCAAAATTGCGTCCTCCAATAGCTTTGAAAAGTCTCAAAGCCCAGCCCTTGAACCTCGCCTCCAAACCTATGGACCAGGATGGGAAAAAAAACTTATTCAGGGGTTAATACTGCCCCCTGCTTTCCTTCCACCTGTTCCAGGCAGTAGATTGGACCTGGCTAGACCACCTGGGCTACAGTGAGTGAAGAAAAATGGTCTTGCACTGTGTATAGAATATGTAATATAGTTAAGCTATGGAAGAACAAAAACTTCCTATTTGAAATGTTTTTTATTATAACAGAGGCTCAAAATTTGAACATCTCTGTCATGTTCAGACAATAATTCATTTTCATTTACCAACTTGTCAGTGTGCTTCTACTTTCATGCAATTATATATACTTAATTCCTCTATTTGTGTTGTAACTCTTTGTGTATATGCCTTCTATCCTATTCACGTTTCATGTCAGGTTCACTTTGTAACTCTTCAGAGAACTCAAATACTAAACCATAAAAATTATTTAAAAGCTATAGAAAAAGTAAGGGTGTTGTTTATAAAGCAAGGTGTTATGAAATTATACACACATGTCTCAATTTTCAAAATCTTAGAATTTCCACCTGTCTCTTACAAAATGACAGATAATGAAATAAATTATATAGAACCCTCTATGTACTACAAATCTCTCTGAAACAAATGCTTGTGAATCTAAAATGTGAAAACTGTTGTCTTAAACAAACATGGTATAAGTCTATGATTCTCTTTGAGTTATGCTTTGCAAAACATACTACCAACATGCAGAACTAAAATTAAATAAAGAAAGGATTGATAATTGGTACTTTTTCCCTGAACACATATAGGAAATGATTCTGTTTTCATTATCTTCTATATTACATGTGCCCCTTTGGCTTTCTTTAGCTAATAAAATGTTAGCAGAAGATATCTGTACTGCCTCTTAGTGACTACTTTAAGAGCTATGACATGCATTTGCTACCCCCTCTTTCCTTCCTCCACAGCAACTTGCTGGGCTCTGAGAGACAGGGCAGGGTAATGGTGACAGAGATTACATACCTTCATCAATCTTTGGAGTGTCTGTAAGAAATAAACCTTGTTGGTTTGAGCCACTTAAATCTTGACAATTGCAAATGCACTTTGAATGAGTTAGAAAAAAGCTTATCTTTGCAAGGTATTATTTTTTTTTCTTAAAATTGAAAGCTAGACTGTGGACCCAAAAGAAAATTAGAAGGAAGTAAAGGGTTCATCGTAAACAAGAGCCTTCATTTCACATATTTTCGCAAGTGGGAGATCTGCCTGACTATTGGCAGATCAATTAACAGTACAACAGGGGTGGATACTATGGATGGACAGGAAGAAATTATACCATCCATATCAGGCTTTTTGATCTATTCAAAATTAGGCATTGCCACAGCATCCGTTTTTCTGAGTCTAAAAATCTAAGTAGAAGAAATTTTTAAAAAGCGGCTTTTTTCATTCAAATGGCTGACTTCAGTGACAAGCAAGGAAGAATTGTTGGCACAGGGTTTACATTGTCATCTGCATATCTATTTGCATTTCTATTTGCATTTTCTGGGTTTTCATCTAAACTGAAAAATACTGAATCCATCTCCCTACCTGTTGGCCATGGGGCTGAAACACATTCCTCTAATTTGATAGAATGAAAATATTTCCAGGCTGTTAAAGGTTCCATTATATCCTAAGCTCCAGATTGAGCTAAAAACAGTAACTAGAGGGCAAGAAAGAGTAAAGAAAATCAAAGATAATTCTCTTTAGTCTTTGGTCTTGGTCTATTACAAATATCATCTTGCTCAAGGTGGTAAAAATATAATATATAAATAGTCAAAAATAATAACCTTATACCACATTTCATGATGGTGTTATAAGTAACTAAACCAGATAAAATATTATAGGCAATCAGATAGATCCAGACTCTAAAGGAACCAGTTAAGAAGAGGAGATGTCTTGCAATTGTGCGAGAAACAGATCCCTCCACTGTGTGCCAGACCTCCAAACAGAAGATAAAACAATGCACCCAAACAGTTCTTGAGGGTAAACATCAGGAATTCATATTCTAAGGAGTATCTTTGAGAAATCCAGGAAGAACCATTAACCTGACCCCAACAGGAAAAACTTCTGTTCTTTATTCATATTCACTTGCTACGTGGTTACATGACCTGCTACATGACTGCTTTCCCATTTGGTCCTGATTTAACCCATTTGCCTAAGTGATTACACTTGTAATCTTGATTCACCATAGATTTGTCCCACTTCACGCCCACCTTGTGACTTTCCATTTTTCCCACCTTGGACCCACCTCATATCATGGATTTGTTCTATAAAAGGTAGGGTCCTTAGCAACCAATTTGGGGCCCCTTCTGTTTATCTCCTAGACAGGAGCTTTCTTTTCCTCAGTAAATATATTCTGCTCTTAAACTCCATTCCTAAAATTCATTCTTCAGTTTTAGGGAACACAAACTCACCTCTAGCAGGTTGGGAATTTCTTTCCCCTAAATTAATGGCAGCTTGCTAAGTGAGGAAACTTTTGCACTAGCTTCCTTCAAAAACGGCTCTAACCAAACAAGTGTCTCTAGTTCTCCAACACAAGAAAAGTTTTTTAAATGCAAGAGACCACTGACCAGGATGACAGAATTGATTTGTGCTCTGCTCTTAAGTATTCATGAATACATAATTTTTATTTTTTTTGAAACTTTACCAATGACTTCCTCATTATGAACTGCTCAGAAACCCTCTTGTACTTTTCACTAGAATGAGCTCAGCACTATTATGAGACAAGTGGATTGCTAAAGCCCAACAACACAGAGTTAATGAAATTGTCATCAGCATGAGCGGTGAGTGGCAGCTCCATCCTGCACGCCGTGATTAGCATGGCAGAGCAGAACCAAAAGGAGCTAGTTGCATTTTAAGTGCTAGGCAATGGTCCTTTAGCCTGAGAAGGCACAGCACATCAATCCAGGTTCCCAGGGAGATAAATGGAAATCTAGGCACGTATAAATCATCACAAGAAAGCAATAGTTTAGTAATATCAATGCACAGGAGACCTGGATTCAATCACATCTCTGCCAACAAACAGCTGGTGACCTTGAGGAGGTCATATACATTTTCTGAGTCTGCTTCCTTATCAGGTGAACAAGGAGTTTGGGCTACATTATCTACTAGACCCTCTCTTAGTGACAGGCTGTAATTCTCCATTCCCAAAACATTTGCTGAGTAAGGCTGTGGAAGTTCTAAAATGGTCACTGCTATCAGTTAACCGAGAACCTCACTCTAGTGGAACTAGCACATTCACGTCAACAAAAGCCTCATCTCCTGTTCTTGAACAAGCTGGGGTGTGAGAGTTTAAATCAAGAGCTAAAGTGAAAATACTCTTAGCTGATTCACCTGGCTTGTGAATTATTGCTGTTCAATGAGAGCTGTCGACAAGCTTTTCAATCACTCTCAGGGTCATGATCACACATAGATATCTCTGATCCAATGTTATTATCTATCCTTTACCTATTAATGACCAGTGATGGACACTCATTAGCATAATCTTTATAGCTCTTCAAGCTCCAACTTGCCTCTAGCAATACAGCCAGCTCTTTCTGAGCCTTCATGTAGCACTGTGCCTTCTGGGCTCAAGTTAAAATTTCTCTCTCTCTTTTTAAAATATTTATTTATTTATTTGTTTATTTATTTATTTGGTACTGGGTCTCACTGTGCAGCTCCTAGTGATCCTCCTGTCTCAGCCTCCCCAGTGCTGGAATTACAGGTGTACACAACCATGTCCAGCTTCAGTGGCCCGTATGACACACATCCAGGATCAAACTCGGGTCCTTTCACTTGCCAGGCAGGCACTTAGACCAAAAAGCTATGTCCCCAGCCCAAAGTCTCTTTTCTTAATCTTACCAGGATTTTTTTGTGTGATTCCCATAGCCTGCTGTTCTTATCTCTTTCTGGTTGCAAGCAGATTTCTCTTGCATACCAGAAAGATTATCAACTAGATCTATATCTGGAATCAATCCTCAATAGCCTAAAATATGCCATGAGAACAGCCTTCCCAGCTGTGCTATTAATTCATATGAAAGACTACAGCCCTAACTACTCCTTGAAGTAGTAGGCATAGTACACACCTTCAGTTTTCTTTTGCATTAACTTTTTACTCAGGCTTCATTATTGGAATTTCATAACATCTTTTACAAAGAAACTATCTATATATTCTATGTAATTATAATTCTGGTAACATGTGGTAATAAGTAAGAGCTCCTGGTTTAGATACTAAATACACAGCGATAACACTTCAATTAAAAATACAGATAAATAGAAAGCTAAGAGTGCAATTTAGGCAATACAAAGAATCAGATATTTGGCACACATTGCTGATTTATTATTGCTGTGGCAAGTGAAGGCAATGTGAAAGCTAAAGTTGCTTGTGTTACCCCTAAAACTAGATCACTAAGAAGGAGGATGAAAGAACTTCTTTATTATGTTTCTAGAAATTTTCTGGAGCTGCGGTAATTTTTAATCTCACTTAATGGTCATAGAACTCATGTGAGATAGACATCATTGTCATAATTTTATAGATGAATAAACAAAAGGTAAGAAATGTAAATAAATACCTTATTCTAAATCATGTGTCTGTCAGGTAGCTGAGTTAGCCTTTGATCACAACTACTTTACTACTGATAAAAATATTAAGTCTAGTCTACTACTGTTTTTTAGTTATGTCATGGACCACCTAAACTAGATTCACCTAGTTTACTTCTTACAATGTAGATTCAAGGCCTCAGACTCAAGCTACAGAGTCAGAATCTCCAAGCATGATTTCTGTTTGACAGTCTCTGCAGGAGACTCTTATACACTAAAGTTTATTTACCAGCTTTGTATAGCATGCTGGCACCCTCTAAAGTCAAAGGCTGTGCCTCATAAATCTTCTGTGTAACCCTGGCAGTCTCAAGGATAGAATTCAGGGCCTGGTAGGTGCCTAATTAAAACCATGTAGAAACAAATTTGCTAAGATGCAGCCTTTTTCTTCAACTGAGTGACAGTGTCTACACGGAGGTTAAGATGACAAGAGCCTTTCCTACACAAACACAGACCTACAGAACCAAATACAAACTGAGATCCTGGAAGAAAAATATTCAAGGGAAATCCCAGAGCTTTCTGAAGCTGATTCTCCAGTTTTGGCAAAAAACCAATTCTTGTTATCTCTCCTGCATCCTTAAAGCTTGCTCAAAAATTACAGAAATCACTTTCTCAAATACTACACAGTAACAAAGGAATAATTACAGAAAATGCAAGTCAGATGAAAACAGATCCATATCTTATGACCTTGCTGACCTCGAGATTTCACAAAACACAGTGACAGTGAAGAGCTTACTGAGTCAAAATTTCCTTCTGGAAAGTACACTTCTGTCCCAAAGGACCAGTTCATTTAGCATCCAAGAAACCTGCCTTCTTCTCTGCTCTTTTTTATGAATGAATTTAAATTATATAAATTTTTCCAGACTAAATACTCCTTAATACAGAAAAGAGGAATGTAGCAATGTGCTTTAACCCTGGCCCCTTATTCAGGCAAAGAGAACAGAAATTGTGAGATCTACTAAAGAAAAAAACGATAAAGCCATTCTTTGCCCCCATTTCCTAAGTCCAAAGAACCTACAAATGACAAAGCACTGTTTTTCTCTAGTGAGTAGTTTTTAAATGTATGTGTCAGCATGGTCTTAGTGATATATTCAATTAAAATTTAGCCTAATTATTTATTGATTTTACATTTTCTTGCCCTGCTAATATCCAGGCGGTATTCTAACCATTCTCAAAATACTTTTCCGGCTTCCTGGGAAAAGGCTGATACAAACCAAGAATTCCCAAACAAGAGCTGAAATACAAAGCTAATTATTTCAGGCATGCCTCTGCTTTTACAGCAGGTCTTTATGGGTTCAAGAGAAGTCTTAGGTCTGCTATGGAGGCCAGATTTCAATTTGGGTAATTAGACTTTGCCCTACCCTTGAGAACTACCCTGACATAGTTTTGTTGCTTTTTTTTTTCTGAGTCTCTACATATCTTTTTTTTTTAGCCTGAGTTCCTCCATATTTTTTAAACTTGCTTCAAGTACATAGCTCTGACTGCATATTCCGGGGTATTTCTCATCAGCAGGATCTGAAACAACTGCCTTGGGTCCTTCTGGATCAGTGCTAATGTTGCCTGCTCAAAACAAAACAAAACAAAACTAAACTAACAAACCTTTCCAGTCCACTCCCCAGTAGAATTAGTCATGGATTTTTCTCCCTGTATTCTTTTATCTCTCTCTTATTAAAGCACTTATTTAATTCAATTTGTATTATAGTTGGTTGGTACATCTTTACTCAGCAGCTCCCCTAGCCCTTAGAGAGGAAAGGAGGAAAAGAGAATTAACATATATTAAAGTCTTTTTTAATACTAGACAATATGAATATCATATCATTAAATAGTGAAAACAACAATTATCCTACTTTTACAGATGAAAAATTATGGAAGTTAAATAAGAGATGTTAACCTACTCAAGGATGTAGTCTAGGTAAATGCTTAGAGCAGAAAAAGTTTTCCCAAACTTTTGGGCCCCAGGCCTCATTTCACGCCAGTGCCACTTCCAAAGCCTTATCCAGCACCTTCCCTACTAAGGACAGTCAAAGCTGCTGATGAACAAGCCGAAGCAGAACTTCCGTGTAATCCCTCCTTGTACCTTTGTGTTAGTGGCTCAGTCCACTAGCCACAAGGAACTTGAACATCCTTCCTTGTGGAAACCCACGGTGAGTAAGACTTTGATAGAGTTCTATCTTCCTTTTTGATCTCTGGAAGAGTCTCCATTTAGTGTAGCACTCCTTCCTTTATGTCTCCTACTATAATATGATTGGTTCTGATATAGGTAGCCTATTCCCCTATTTCTGGATCATGTACATTGATCTTTCTCCCGTTTTCAAGGCTTTCCAAAAGAAAGTCACAAAATAAATCAGAATAAAGAACTGGAATTTATTATGTACAAAATAATGGATATTCTTATAATCAGAATGGTATTCCATATCTTCTTAGTTATGAATAAGTCAGAGCTCGCAGACATATTACCTTCTGTCCTTGTTGTGAAAATGCAGTTCTATTGAGAGAGAGCTTCACTCTCAAGACTAGTGAGCTGAAGTTGGCCTCTAAGCAGAAGTGAGGACAAATGTCTCTACCAGATGAGCAAATGTTATTACGTGAGTAGCAATCCTTTTTTATTTAATCATGAGCAAGTGAGTAGAAGGACTGACTATAACACATGTTAGAAAAACATGAAATATAAGAGATTTATGAAATACTTGTAATTTCTTCACATCTATAAGGAATAAAGAAAATAATACATACCAAAAATGCAGGAGCAAATGGCAAACCATAGCATTTGTGGCAAGACTATTCCCCAAGCTATTAGTCTATGTACTTGATTAGAAGATCGTTCTTTCAGATTATCCAAGATGAGAGACATGGTTAAAATTTTCTTATTTATTTTGAATTCAGAATCTTTACTATCTGAAATCATACTATGTATTATCTATAGCGATAATACTATCAGGTATTATCCTTAGAATATTTTTCCTACTAACTAAAAAAATCTACTCCCTTACCAGGTGAAAACTCAGAGGATCTCTGTGTCTAAGTAAACAATAGAAAGAGATTCCTTTAACTTGTGTTACCCCATCCCAATTCTGGTATATTTTTTAAGACAGCCTCCAGGATCATACAGAAAAATGATGTTTCATATACAAAGGATAATTCCAATCTACTTAGAGGGAAAAAAGGGTATAACAGAAATATAGCCAGTAATCATGTCCAGGGTATCGTTTTTTTGTTGTTGTTGTTGTTTGTTTGATTATTTGTTTGTGTTTTTGGAACCGAGGATTGAAATCAGGCCCTTGTGCTTGCCAAGGAAGCACTTACTCCATTGAACCATCTCCCCACCCAGAATATCTGTTAATTTGCCTACATTTAAATCAATAACCCAAAGCAAATGGTTCCAAAATTCTTCCTGTGATTCTCTTTTCATTGTGTCTCTGAGGTATGTGATGCTGTGCTCTCTTATTCTCATGTCATCAGCTGTGGAAGAAAACTATATTGGAACAGTGAATTGGAGAGAGAAGTCATCAAACAATCAAGTAAGACAAATGGGCAAAAAGACGACAAAGCAAGAAGCAGCCAGACTGTGAATAGGAAACACGAGGGCAACGGAGTGCCCAGGGTGGAGCCTTCTTCCTGCAATAGTCTGCTCTCTGCTCTTTCATGCTTGCATGAAATTTTCTATATGCAGGAACTTGTTAATTCCCTGGGAGACAGCAAATGTTCTTTAGAAAGGAATGTGCTTCACTAGATCAATTATAGCTACATCTAAAATGCTAAATTAAACAAATTTATACCCTTCCCTTAAAAGACTGACATTATTCTAATAATGACACAAATGTTACTGTAAATATATGGCAGGGACCATTATTATCTAGACAGAGTGAGGACCATGTTTAAAGTTAATTGTTCCATAAAGTGCACATGTTTATGTGTTTTCTCTCAATAACTCTCAGAGGAGTTGACTGATTTGGATAAAGTTTGATTTATTCATAAAAGGAATAAATTTACATCACATGAAACCTAACAGTCAATTCATCAAATGACAGCCAATAAAAACTTTCAAGGAACTCTATTTTCTATAATTTGTAATGAATTTCAAAGCTTTCATTCCCTCTTTTTAACTACACTGCAGAACACAAGAAGATAAATCTCTCAATTTCAGGTTATTTCACCATTTTCTGTCATTCTGCTTCCTAAGAAAACTACTCCATAAAGGTAAAGTTCCTCCACCTGACTTTTGATTGACAGACTGATACTCAACTGATGGTGTAAAACCTTCAGTTCTCAGAATCATAAGTATCCAGAAAATTTTTTCCACAATGTGGTGGTCAGAAAAGTTTGTGAAATATATTTCTGGGACAGCTGACAAGGGAACACCTCTGCAGTTAGTCATGAGAACATCATAGAGAATTGCATGACTCTGAGAAGGTTTGAAAGGTGGGAGTGAAAGGTACAATGGTACTGTCTGCAACAATAATTCTGATGCCATTCTGAGAGCTCTAGAAAGCCATCAGAAAAGGATGACCTTGATTTGCTTTAAATAATCATCCAACTTTAATGTTCTCATGCATTTCAGGAGATCACGCTGAAATTTAGGATCCACTGAAATGCCATAGATCTGAAAGGAAACCAAGTTTCCAAGTCCAACTAGCTAAGATGATATACTTATCCTTTGGATTGTACTTATCTCTTGGAGTAATTTTGGGTGTTGTTTGTTTCTTTGAAATTGGAGCTATCAAAAGGTAGAAAAGAAAAACTGTCAAAAGATAGTATTATAAACTGTCAAAAGTTTATAACTTTTCAGGAAGTTATAAACACAGCACTCAGTAAGATCTTGATCTTAACTATTTAGTAATTCAGTTTATTCATGTAAATTAACCTTTAAAGTCAAATTTCTCAACTTTAAAATGGGGGTTATAAAACCCAATTTTCAGAGGATAATAATACTTAAATGAGCTAAAAGAGGCCTACTGCTCCTCTCACAGACTCTTCAGGGAGTGGGCTGCCGGAGACAGGCAGTCCTCCACTCTTTAACTTTAACCACCTCTTCTCTTCAGTGACAAGGAAGCAGATTCTACCCAGTAGCATCTGTGAAGGGAATTACAGAGTGTACCTTCCTCAGGAGGGATGACTCCAAGATGTTGTAGTACACAGCACTGGTCAATGCCAGTTATTTTCATCATAGAAATTGAAAAGCCATGAGTATCATTCAGTTCTCTTTCAGTCATGAAGGCTCATTATGCTCTTCAGATAAATTGACAAAACAGTTCAGGATCAGAAGCTAAAAACAACTAATTACTTAAAAGAATGGTTCAATAATGAAGTGCATGTGTGCATAAAGATGTTTCCATCAATTTAAGAATTTTTTAAATACTAATTGTTTTCACTTCTCCAGTCTTTTAAGTCTTTGTGTTTTATTAACTCATTCAATTTTTAAGAGAACATGAGGAGGCTTTTTAATAATCTCCATGTGCAAACAGAGAAGCTGTTTGGTGGTTTATCCATGGTCTTCATACCAACAAGGCCTGGAGCTGAATTCAATCCTGTGTGATGTGCTGTCCATTTGAGTAAGGTGCTAATTCCACTAAATCCAACAATAAATGCTTATTAAGTCTTTCATGGATAAGCCTGGCAAAAGAAGACAAAAAGACAGAAATACAAATTTTAGAATATACACCAATGTTTGCTTACATCAATTTCAACTGTTTTTTCCCATGGATTAGATTACTCAGAGAAATACTGCCACTGCCACTTGCTTAAGGTCACTGGTTAGCTCTTGCTAACCGTTGTCAACATTCCTTTAAGTTTGAACAGGAGTATTTAATATTCCATAGTCTAGGACAACTTGAGTTATCATTTCTGTTCCAGATTCTTTCTGATCCACAATAATTGCCAATTCATCTAGGACTATAGCATTCTAGCTGTAACAGAACTATAAAATCTTGGGGTTATGGCCAAGAAAAAATAATTCTCCAGTTATCTTTGCCATCTTTACATCCAATCTTCCTGTGTGACTCTGTAAATATGTAAAGGTAAGATAAATGGCTAATCTGCTAAAACCAACAAGAGCTAGTGTTGAAAGTCTGAACTGGTGGGAAAAGTCATACCCATTGTCTTCTCAATAACGAATTAGCCAAGCAGAGGCCATTTACATTCCATTGCTTCCACTTCTTTAATCAAAGTTGAACAGAATGAATTGCAAATAAAAAGGGAAAAAAAAGCGTTAAATATGAAAGGCCAACTTCCTAGCCAATATTTTTAGTTCAAGTGACAGTTTTAAAATTACGAAGGTAAAAACCTTTTGCTAAATCGGGTTTTAAATGTGCTCTTCATCAAACTAGTACATTTTTACGATGCTTAAAACCACTGTTTTATCATGACAGGTAAAAATACAAAGTGATAGTATTATTCTTCATTTCTACCCTTCTTTTCATTTGCAGGGGCCACAGTGGGGGAGTTGTCTTTTTATGATAGAAACCAAGCTGCTCTCAGCAAAACTCTTGGAAATACACATTTTCATTCATGTCACAGGACTGTTAGATCATTTTCCAACCCCAGAGCTGTTATTGTTTCACAGGAAAAAGGAAAATGATCCTTGCAACAATCACAGAATTTCACTTCTAAAGGGAACCAGAGGTCATCAGGAGCAGCGCCCGCTCCTCACAAAAGAGAAGACCAAAAACTAGGAAGGTGAGCAGGCCTGTGAGGCTCCAGTCCCTGAAAGCCTGGCTGAGATTCTAATTCTCTTTATGCCTGATGAATGATTTTGCATCATGTACAATGCCTCTTCTGACACTGAACCCTTCCAAACACCTAGTTTTGCCCCTCAGATCCTTACCGCCTACAAGCCATAATTAGAGCTTTAATTACAGAATGACCCTAGTCTGAAGACCTGGAGAATCTTTATAGAAATAGCCAAGAGCTCAATACCTCTCCTCTAAAGTCAAGAGAAGGACCAAGTCACTGTTTATAAAAGGGATATGGTACCTGGAAATGAGAGGAAATAAAATACAGACATTGGGCTGTTATTTCTATCAGCAGTCAACTGCATATCAAACAGTGTTTTCATAGGATGATAATAAATCTAAGAAGTCATCACCAGAACCTCTGGTTCCATAGCCATCATTAGGTTGTAGCAGAAGACCTCATGTATTTTGCGGTAATGTTAGTGTAAACACAACTACTGTGCTCCATTTGAACAAAAGTCTAACAACTATTGACAGTAGATAATGATTGATAATAGTAATAAATGACTATGTCATTGATTCACATACTTACTATACTAGTAATCATTATTTGACTTAAACAAAAAGCTTACAATAAGACAGTATGCCCCATTACACCAAGAATAGCCCCACACCTTTCGTGTTTCCCATGTCCCTGAACTGTATTAAGAGAACACTCTGATGATCCACCTTTTCCAATGATATTTGTATAACTAGTCCACACTCATGTTCACACAATGACAAAGTCACCTGACAGAAAATTTCTCTGAATATTCCTCATGATTAAGCAATGTCTTGCTGTAATTTTATCTGAAAGAAAAATAAGAGCACAATTGAAACTCTTACAGAGGCAGCCTTGTAAATTTCCCTAAGCAAAAGGAAGGAGAAATTCTGATTTTAGAGCCACTTTCTTTACAGCTGTGGAATCTGTGCTTATGAATATAAATAGCTGTGGCTGATAGGAAGTAGGCTGAAACTGTCATCAAGTAGGAAAAATCACATTCAGAAGAAGTTTAGACCAGATTCTTCCTCAGATCAACCTTAGACTTCTGACCAAAGTCCCTAGTATGCCATGATACTAGATGCTTAGGTTAAAAATGGTCATTCTAGAAATGCACATGTTCTCTAATCCCATTTACAGAACCTGATAAGGTGCACACGTCTCTCTTGCCCTCTAATGACTGAACCTCAAGAATCAAACCGACTTGAGTGGACAGAAGAAGAATGCAGCAGATGAACAACCACTGGCTATATATAAAGTGCTACATTACGGAATCGAGTCCTTGGCCCAAAATTGAAATTTATTTAGCTAAAAATGGATTATAACCATGTGATTCAGTATTAATGAAAGAAAAAGCATATATTCACATTTGCTAATTATTTTTACTCATTTATAGTTTAAAAAGAGAGAAAAAGAAAATGAGAGAAAATTTTAAACCCTGTAATTTGGTCACCAATTAGTCTTTGATTTACCCTGATGTAGTTTGAGAGGTCTTTTTTTTTTTTATATATTTAAAAAATGGCTTGCAGCTGAAAATTTACATTTAAAAAGTAATTAATGGCAATTCTATGAAGAAATCCTTAGTTTCTTACAGAATTATATTGAATGTCAAGCCCTTTGTAATTCTGTCAAGCATGAATCATCAGTAAATTGTGTTCCTCTGGTGCTGTGCTGGGACAAATGCACAGCGCACCCACTGCAGGTAAAAGGATTCCCAACCCCTTCTCACTTTTCTACTCAACTCTGTGATGACCTCCACTGTTCATACCTATGTGTGTTGTGACACAGGACAGATTTTAACCAACAGTTATGTGTCAAGCTTTAGTCCTTCTTGTTACAGGGACCATCTGTGTCTTAGAGGGACCCTGGCAGCAAGACAAAACAAGCTGCTCATCTCCCATGTCAGCTGAATTTCTCTCATCTCCATCCTTCCTTTCTAGGCTTCTTGAGACCTCCTATATTTATGTATCTTGTAGTGTGCATTTGCCATCTTATTCCTTATATTTTTTTCTCCACCCACACTAAAAGAAACCTCCTCTGAAGTATAGGAGGGTGTGTTGTCCAGAAGAAGTTATTTTCCATGGAGTAATGAACTAGTTTGCTGCTATCACTCTCCTCTTATAAGACTCACCACTGTTACGAAATTAACCTGGGCAAGGTTTTCTGAACTACATAAAAGAAGATACTTAGCAAATTTGTACTTTTGAACCTATGAGAAGTCCACTTTCTCTTTTGAACAGATTTCTTTTAGTTTTGTGTCTACGTAAACATCAGCGAAAGGCAATTACTAAGCTTTTCTTTAGAAAGAAAATCTCTGAGGCTGTGGAATCTCTTGGTGTTTCTGTTGTGTGCAGTGCATAGCAGTGGTTTTCAGCCTCTCATTCTATTCCTGTAACATCAATATGTAAACTCTTCTATTCTTTAGAATTCTCTTTACACTGCTGATCCCACTGCAGTTGAGGGAATATGGTGAAGGGATGGGAGACAGAGTGTATACGGTATGTAACATATTAACAAATAAATGCCAGACCTATAACAGAGAATTTTCATGACTGTTGGTCAGTAGCAAAAGTTCAAAATGAATAAAATCATTGGATCATTATTTCTGATACTCCAATTACTGCAGACTTAATCCAATGCTGCAGGACAGGGATATTTTTTTTTATGTATTTGGTCCAGGGTGTGCTTATGCAGCTCAGACTCATAATGATCATTCTGTTTTCAGCCTCCAAACACACCCAGTCTAGCATACTCTGGGTCAGGGCTGCATGGCATGCAGTGCAAGTGATCAAACCCCAGTCCCTGCACTTGCCTAAGGAGGTACTTAGTCCACTGAGTTATCTCACCAGCCCTCTTGATGGAGCTGTTGAGGCATGCATGCAGAAGCCATTTCATTTATTAAGCAACCACTCTGCATGCAACCTCTAATTTGTCCAACAAGGACAATCTTAGTTTGTCCATTTTTTTTGCTAAGAACTCTGATGTTCAAAGAAATCACTTGCCCACTGGGAAAGTGTATATTCAAACCAATTCTGTCAAACTCCATAGTACTCTGTATAAAGACTTGAAAATATATTTATTCAGAGTTACAAATTTTATACCTAGAATTGGAACAAATGGCCAGTAACTTCTGCATAAAGCCTTTATGTTAAAAGATCTAAACATTCAGGATATAGCACATTATCAGAAGACATCAGAAGTATAAAAGATCCAGAATTATTTGGGTCTCTCTGTTTGACAATTATTTCTAGGTATTTCAAAGGACTCAGATATCTTAACCAGGGCAGTAATTGGCTTTGTGTGACAATGACTTTTCCTACTAACTGTGCAGTTGTGTTCCTGTCTGTCTACTATTCTCTTCTCCAGGGTACAGGAGCTTGTATTTCTGGAGGCCAACTTCCTGCCCAGGTGCTTGCCCAGCCAGGTATGGAGACAGAGCAATGATGCTAACTCTTGATAGCTTTCAATCAGAACATGGCTTACAGACCTGAGATGTGAAGAGTCCTTATGATTACTCAGTTCCCTAATGCCCAACAACAAATTTCTTTTAAATCTAATAGTCTCAAGATGTGAAGCATGTAAGCCTTGAGTATCCAGGCAATTCCATTTTACAGTTCTACAAACTCCACATATATTGTTGTATTCTATAAGCAAGATCTATGCTATTTCCCCTATAAAACACCAACTTCCCAGACCAAGTTTGAGTTGGCCTTCTGTGCATGTTGCCATGATAGGGGTCTCAATAGCCTATCATGCTCCACCAGTCATCTTCTCCAGAAATGGACATTTTTCGATACTTGAGTGTCACTGCCATATATGAACACTCTTCTGGTTCCATCCAGCTCATAACATCCAACGCCTGAATCTTAGGAGCTTGCTTCCATGAGTGGACTAATCCATAATATCAGACAGTATCCTGGACAACTGGGCAACTCTTTTTAGATGCTTCTGATCAATCCCTCATTCCTAGCCCTAATAAAAGATTTTCCTTATAGGGCCAGCTCACTCGCACCCTGAGGTTCACCTCACTTAACTTCAAACTTGTTCATGCTTTCAAAAGCTCTGATGTCCCTTTCCGCTGAGCTACTTTCCCCTCACTATCACAATGTCCGAGCAAGTAAATGGTCTTTCTCTGCCTGTCATACATTAACTTGCCTAT
This sequence comes from Ctenomys sociabilis, assembly GCA_004027165.1. Taxonomy (NCBI): domain Eukaryota; kingdom Metazoa; phylum Chordata; class Mammalia; order Rodentia; family Ctenomyidae; genus Ctenomys; species Ctenomys sociabilis. Next base: position 97,804 of record PVKA01003476.1, read on the forward strand.
TATAAATTAGAGCCAAACAAAGTAACCCTATAATCTAATTAGTTTCACTTAAGTACTCTAGTCAAATATAGACTGGCCCTCCAGACTTGGGGACATACTTGGTACTACCCAAGTCATACATAGTTAAATTTCACTGATTGCTGCCACCACATAAGCCCTGCAAGGGGCCCAGCCAAGAACATTCCTGTGAGAAGGTCCTGCACTGTGCCAAGCTACAGTTCTGTGTACCCAGGGTGTCAGTGTGCAGAAAACTAAGGGGTATGTGTCATTCTCCAGGAACCACAGATAGGAATAGCACATCTAAGCATGGTTTGCTTGTTTGCTTATACTAGTACATATTTGCAGTACATAATGTTTACAGCTCCTATTGGATCGGTACATTGCATTACACACCTTAATTCCTCATTTATTCTCTTTCTCTCCCCTCTCTGCTTCATTTCTTGATCCCCTTCCCTTTTGAGATCTATCTCCCTATTTGCTATTACCTTTCCTTAGAGCACAGTCATGCTCCATTGTATGGGATTCCCACATTTGGCTTGTCCTTTCATCTGTTGATGGATATAGACTATTTCCAAGATTTAGCTCTTGTTAGTTGTGCAGTTACAAGCTTGGATACACATGTATCACTATCATAGGATGTCTTTTACTCTTTCAGTAAGATCCTTAGAAGGAGAATAGTTGGTTCAAATAGAATTTCTAGGTCTAGATTTTTTGAGGAATCTCCATACTGATTTCCATAGTGCCTGTTCTAGTTTACATTACCACCAACAAGCTTGCTTTTTCTCGCAGGGCTGTTTTCATGTGTTATTATTTGATTTCTCAGTGGTCATCATTCTTTCTAGCATAAGGTAGAAGGTCAGTGTTGTTTTAATTCACATTTCTGTACTAACCAATGCTGATGAGCAGTGTTTCTTGTATATATACTGTCCAGTTTTATTTCTTCATCTGAGACATATCTTTTAATTCCAGTTGTACATTTTGGGTAGGGGCTTTTATTTTGGAGGTCTACAGAACAGCTTTAACTTTAAAAATATGAGTTGTGCCCTGGTATGCCGTGCCAGCCCTGGCCACAGTGCTGGAGGAGATGGCAACTGAGACTGGGTGTGATGGCGCACGCCTGTAATCCCAGCACTTGGGAGGCTGTAAGCAGGAGAATCACTAGGAGTCTGATCTAAATAGTGAGGCCCTGTAGACCCTGTTCTAAGTAAATAAAAAGAATGACTTGTGGAAATAATATTATTTTTCTAGACATTTCTTCCTCTGCTAGAATAAACCAGCATAGAACCACACAACACCAAAAATAGATTATCGGGTCTCTGTGAGCCTCAAAGATAGGAGCCTGATTGCTTGGGCTGTCTTGCACAGATGAGGTGAGCTCGATTTTAATAGCTGCCTTCCCAAGACGAAGGCTGCCTCCCACACAGCCAGCCTAATGAGTGATGCTAACAGCACTCCTAACTATGTCACTTTGTTAATTGCTCAGCCTAAATTAATCAGATATAAAATTTCTCTTGTTTTTCCAAATGCTCTTGTTAGAGCACACTTAAAAGAATCAGTTCTCTTAAAGAGAACAATAACAATAGTCTACTTTTAGGTAGTGCCCTACCACCTGCTAACTCCAAAGCTTAACATCCACCCAGGCAGAAGAAGTACACTATCAAGCAACTGCCTCTAAATATTATCACTATAGTGATTTAACATGACTCAACCAGACCTAAGCAATATTTTCCATGACTACCATTTGAACACTGAAATTATATTCATAATGACCTTGGCTCCCATTGTGTGCTTTATTCTGTCAGATTTTGGTGTTCCAGAATAATAATGCCAAAGAATCACAATGCTCCTTTTTAAAAGCCCCTTTCCTGCCTTTGTACCCAACAAACTCATATCTCTCAGAAAATATTCTTCCAAAAATATACCAAAAAGAAGACTCTGGAAGCAAGGATCACCATCCAAATTGAAGGAGTGCCTGAAACTGGATGTAAGAATAGGCAAAACCAGCAACTTTAAAAATTCAATGTAATGTGAAGGAGTTTAAGCTAGAAACTCCTTACAAATTATTTTTTCTCTTTAGTTTCAATGATCCAGAAATTACCTAATGCTCTCTCCAGCTGAAGAAGATATCTTAGTTTTCTGTACACAGAACTTGGAGGGGACAAACTTAGGATGGAAACCAGCATACTTTGGTTCAAGTTCACCTATTTTACAGATGTGTGACACTGACAAGTTGTTTCACTGTGCTGAAGATCATTTTCTGTCATGTGAATAATAGTGATGCTAACTTCATGCTAACACTAGTGCAAGCATCAAATGAAAGTTTCTATAAAGCCCTTAGCTAAGTTAATGAAACATAATGATGACAACTCTTTCTGTTTTATGATAATAGCATGAATACTATCATTACAAAGAAATCAAGGCAAGGTAAGAAGTTAATTCTTAACTGCTACCTCCTAAAGTGATTATGAGGGGAAAAGGATTCACAAGAGTACCCTTGCTCTAAAACTGGTCAAGAGGTATTCATTAAATATGCAAAGATTTTAACATGTCAATCACACCTCAATTACACTTTTTTTTAAAAAAAAGACTGATATGGCCTTAAGGGCCTTGTACTCTAGACAGCTACCTTGGTTGATCTTAGAGGTGTCAGGCAAATCTGAAAATATCTTTTACCCCTAAGTATTGCTCAAGGCCTAAATGATTATAATGCAACATTTAACTCCTGAGAAAATGAAGGCAAGAAGGGATAGAGGTAAGTTATCTCCACTATTTGTACTCTCCACTCTTATTTTCTTACAGCCCACATCAAGAACACAAAGGGTATCTGTGGTGGACACAGATGAAGATCAGGCCTGGGGAAGCAGCACTCTGGACAGGCTGATGCCGGGCACACAATGGAAGCAGTGCAGTGCCTATGAGCTGATGGAGGCCAGCAGGCAAAAGATCACAAGGGTGAGCTGCCACACAGGTTGCAGGACTGTGGGGTCTGTCCTGGCTGCCCACCTTTCCCCATCAATATTTTCCTATTATGGTGAACTTAGAGAAAAGAACCCAGCAGGAGAAAAAAAGCTTACACAGGTTTGTACAAATTATGAGTACAGTTACTTCATTAAGTATCTCAGTTTGTCACTCATGCTACATTTTATTTTTTTATTTTTTATTTTTATTTTATTGAAGTACAAATATCAATGAGACAGTTTTAAGATACCTTGACAAGATAGGTTCGATAAATTAATACATTGCAAACTGTTTTCATAATGTTTTGCTATCATAGAAGGTGCATACGTGATATTATACTTATAGACATTATTATAGGGTATGTCTCTTATCAATAAATTAAGAGAGCGTAGCTCTTTGCATATCTTAATTTTTATACCTGAATTACATCAAAGATTCAATAATTAATACTTACTACCTTGTTATTTTCCTAGTGGTTGTCCATAGTACTAGAAGCTGACATAATATCCTGTCCAACCACCATTAATGCAAATCTTGCCTCTCATAGAATTATGTAGAAGCACGGTGTTACCTATCCCAACTGTACTGTCCATACACACACATCATGATTCTTAATTTCTATACCCCTTCCTTTGTCTACACCTCTCAAAGATGGGCACTCCACTGTCATTCAGCTAATTTAGGTGCCTGAACTCGATGACACAATCCAACACAGTTCAGCATTACACAACAATAGTGAGTTATCCGAAGTTGTCGACCATAGCCATTTACAGCTCAACTTATTATTATGGCCCCGTGGTGTACACTTCCTTCTTATACTTTGCTGCTGGATGGTGAAGACCTAGATAGAGAAAGACCAATACACCAACACATGTACTTTTTGTTTCTTATGAGGTCAGTGAAGTCTCCTCAGGGTTTATCTTGTAGTCCTGTACCTTATTCTGTAGATTCTTTGTCTGTGTCCTCCATGTGGATGGATCACGGCCAATGCTTGACCAGTTTGCTCTCTGTGAGAGCCTGAGAGAAAGTTTTCTCTCCATGTGACTCTCCCCAGGCACACTATAGAACTTCGATCTCTTTCCTCTATGGCTCCATAATCTCCTTGTTCAGAAAATTTGGAGCTCAACTGAGTTTCATGATGTTGTACTACAGGTTCTCCTATGTCCTGAGTCTTCGCTGACCTTGAAAGGCTAGGGCGAAAATGTTGGCTGGCCTTGTGGCTCTTCTATTTCTCCAATTTTGAACTGTGAGCTTAGGTTGTTAACCATCCAGAAGAAAAGCTGATCAGTTCATGCTACATTTCAAATATGGTGCTTATTATTAGTTATTATTAGACCAATGTGAAAATACAGAAAACGTTACACACAGAACAAATAGCATACACAGAAATTGCCAGAAAAGGCAATTACAGGGCAGCATTTAAATACGCCAATAGAGATAGCATAAAAAAGGGTCAGAAAGCCAAGGAAGATGGCCCTGAAATGTCTCAGCCAGCAGCTGATAGGTAGGAGACAATAGGAGAAAATAGAGAAGTCTATGCCAAGCCAGTAAGATATATATGAAAGCCCCATAAAAGTTATTCTTAGAGCAGGCCAAATAGCTCAACAGATTAAAGGGCCTGCAAGCAGGTGCAGGGGCCCAGGTTTGACCCCCAGGATTGCTGTGCTAGAATGCCCCCCCCATGAGGGTACCCTGAAGCAATTGACACTGGGTGTGGTGGTGCCTCTTGGGAGGCTGTAAACAGGAGGATCACCATGAGTCCAATCTAGTAGTGAGAACCTGAACACACTTTTGACCCTTTCCTATAAAAATATAAATAAAAGCCATTTTTGTAAAAGAAACTAAGAGAATTCAGTATTGAAAAGCAAGGAATTAAAGCAAGAGAAATAATAAAACCCTCATAATGGAGATCTGTGTAAAACAGAAGAGCGTTGTTGCCTTCAGAGCCACCAGAAAACAAATCAGGATGTGATTCACAAGTATCAGTCAGAAACATCTAGTTTCTTTAGTGCTAAGAATCCCCAAAGCTCAGTTCCTTGGTGCCAGCATTTGTTTCTCTCTTATACTAAATGCTCAGCATGGAAGTACACGTATAGTGTAAGTGGGACAGGGTCACGTGTTCAACAGAGTCACTTCAGTGCCCAGCTGGGATTAAAGTTTCACCTGCAAAAGTTGTTCAGCATGACTTAGGCAGGAGGAACAAGACATAGCCACCCAGGTTCTTAAAGCTTCTGCCTGAAAGTGGCATGCAATTGCTCCTACTCTTGCTTCTTAGGTCCAAGCAGATTACAGAGCTATGTCTAACTGCATGAAGGAAGGGCACAGGCCCCACTACATGGGCTGGAAGGGAAAAAATCAGAAATACAGAATATGCTACACTATTGACATCAACACCTGCGTCCTCCTTCTAAGAACTTGAATGCTGGCTATAACAAACAAGTCTCAGAATGTTTTCACAAATTTATCTAAGCCATCATATGCCCCCAGTGGGAGAGTGCAAGTATTAACGGATCAATTTGATTAACAAGCAAAATCAGCAGACAAAAAATAAGGTTAAAAAATGAGCCCTTTTCTCCCCATTCAAAAGTGTAAAGGAACCAAACTTTTTGGCCCCTTTCTCACAAACACTCAGAGGAGGAAGTGAACAAAACCAGTACATCAATTGCCTACAGACTAGGGACACCCTTTTATCTTTACCTCCCACAGTAATATATTTAAATGGTGCTGATATCCTTTTACTAAGCCTTTACTTGAACAAAATGAAGTCTCTTCCCCTTTTTGTTGTTGTTATTGATTTTTGTGGCATGAAGAATTGAACTCGAGACCTTGTGTATGCCAGGCAGGCACTTATGTGATTAAGCTATATCCCTGGCTTTGTCCTCTTAACCTAGCTAATGAAATGAAGTTCTACAGTCCCCTGGAAAATAATAAATCCTCTAGAAATGAAATCAGTTCCAAAATGTTGAACCTGTACTATAATGTCCTATTACTCAGTAGTGCCCCAAATTTTCTGATCAAGGAGATTATGGAGCCACAGAGGAAAGTGATCAATGATGTGTGCCTAAGGAGAGTCACATGGAGAGAAAACATTCTGTCAGTCTTTCACAGAGAGCAGATAGGTCAAGCAATGGCCGTGACTTATCCACATGTCTGACACTGAGAAAGGACCTACAAACTGCTGTACAGGGTTTTAGGTTAAATCCTGAGGGGATTTAAATGACTTTGTCAGATACAAAAGTTACATTTCTTATTATATAGGTCTTGCTTTATCTTGGTCTTAACCATCCAACAGAAAAGTATAAAAATGAGGTTAAAAAGTAAAGTCGTATTAACATGCTGAGCTGTAAAAGCCTCAAGTCAGCGTCTTCTGACATTGCCAGTCATGCAGATAACCTACTACTACTGGACTATATTAGATTACTTTGCTGAATTCATGTACCTCCAACATATGAATGGCAATGGAATATCCATCTCTGACAAAAGTAAACAAAAAAGAGGGATATAAATGAACAGCCATTCTGTAGTTTTAAAAAAGTGCATATGTATATACAAAATAGCATAGATACACAGCTACTTTCCTAGTTCAATAAGAAGAAAGTTTTGAACTAATAGTGTTTAGACAAGATGTCATGCTTGTGTCTTGTACGATGAACAACTACTATGAAGACAACAATATGCAATGTGTTAATTATTGTAACTGTGCTACTAACCTGTTTTGAAAATGTGTCATTGCTACTTGTTCTCATAAAATTAATATAATAAGGTACTTGATATATCCATCACTCTGAATGTTTTCTGTCTGCTAACAATCACAGAGTCCAAAATGGAAGCATTTGCAAGGGGAACTAACTCATGCCAGTATGATTCCCTAGAGCACCACAATCCTAGACAGTGCTACAGGCTAACTAAGCCAGCTGACTGCAGGACTGAAATATTTTCTAGGCCATTCAAGGAAACTCACAAAACATCAATTTTAATAAGTTGGTTTGGCTAGTTGGGGCTTATAGGATGACTGCAATCAATTCAAATAATGGGTCTTGTGTTCCAGTACTTGGTGACAATCAGAGCACTTTCTGCATCCTTTTCACATGTTTCAGTCATTGATCCTCTGTGAGGAAGAAGATTCAACTATCCTAAAGGTAAATACGCTGCAGCTGAGTACAGAATGTCATATACCAGAGCAAGTCACTTGCAAGCACCAAGGTTTGTCTTCATATCCTAAAATGATTACCCAAAACTATAAAAGTCAATTACAGTGATGACTAACCTTAAAAATAATATGTAACCCAAAGGATTGTGTACTCAGGCAGTAAATAAACGAATATATGTCACTAAGGATTTGACATAACAGAAAGGGAAATGAATGCTCTAAAATGCCTGTATCAGAAACCAATTAAGCTATGGCTAATACCACAGTGTCTCCCTTACCACTTTTCCTTTCATAAAGATTTCAGATGGTCCCCAGGCCCACCTTGCTGGTTCCACCCCCAGGCCTCACTGAGATGGCAATTGAGACTGGGTGTGGTAGGGCGACCCTATAATCCCTGCTCTTGGGAGCCTGTAAAACAGGTGCATCACTATGAGTCTGATCTAGTAGTGAGACCCTGAACATCTTATAGACCCTTCCCTAAAGACACAAAAAACAAAAACAAAAACAAAGAAGACTTCAAATGGTAAATATTAGCAAAATCCAGCAATTGTCACTAAAAAGCATAGAAATTCAGAAGCTTAGCCTAGACCCAAATACTTTTACTGAGGTTTCCATTGGAACTTAGGGCATTATTCAGAAGAAATGAATGAAAGAAAGAGAGAGGATAAGAGAGGAGAAAGAAAGGAAGATAAATGTGCTCTGCCAGTGGCCTGAACCCTGAAATCTTACAGGTAACTTGGCGCAGTCTTCATTTTCTACTTTCTTCTCAGGGTGATTAAGTCTTAGCTATTTCTAAAGGCTTGGGGACAGAGATAATGATTATCTCTCTTCCAGCCCATTTCTCCATCAGTTCCAAGCTATATATCTAGAGTCCAAGACATGTGTCCTCGTCCTGGATATTGAATTCTATGTTCACCTTATATATCATTCACTTGCTACATTTCCTCGCCGTTTTTTCTTTTCTTGCCCAGTGCTTTTGAGGGAAGCTGTCAGGCCATTTTAGAACAGAAAGATGAAAATGAACCTAACCTAAGTACAGGTGCTACTCCTTTGGAATATTTAAATGTGATAAATGGTGCCAATCTGAACGCCAGTTACTTGACATACTGGAGTGCGAAGATGTACACAGAGCTGTCACTCAGAAGAATGACTTCCATGCTGCCATCCTGCTGTCCTGCCACGTGGACACCCTGGTGTGAATGCGCATGCCCTGCAGCACGCTCAACCATGCTGCCTGCAGCCAAAGTCATGGCAGAGCCAGGAGCTCCCCGAGAACAGGCTCACACTAACCGGAGGATGGAAGCGGAGACCTAAATCTGCAGCAATGGCTTCCGCGAAGTGGATGAGGTTTTGCATTCATGGCAAATACTCCCTGTAGAGCTTGGGGAGCACGATCCTTCTCAATTAGACTATTGTATTCAAGATGTCATTTTTCATTTTTAAAACCAGGATCCCTTCAGGTAATCAGTAACCTTGAAAAGAACTGAATGCTACAGCACAGACCTGCCAGAAGAGGTGGAAAAGTTGCTGAAAAAATATAAACATCAGAGCCTACACTGCCCCTCCGCCTCTTCCTGTGTCGCGTGCTATCTCCTTCTGTCTTTGCCTTGAATGTTTCACAAAGTTTAGACAGCTTTAGGTTATCACTCAAACACAATGACTCAAACTCAAGAAAATTGTTCCTGTAATGGAGTTCTCAGTTTATTGGTCAATTTCACCTTGATTTTGTGTCACTGTTAGTTTTGCCAGCCCTTCAGCTTGTATTACATACTCTAAAACTGCAAAACATTTTCAAATATTTTAAATATCACAGATAATTGTAGTCAGCTCATAATCTCCTCATGGAAAGATAAATAAAAATATTTTTTAAAAATAAGAAACATTCTCTGTACTCCTCTTTTCATAAATAGCTAAAATCTGCCACCTCGTGGACTTGGTAGGGTGGCTAAGGCATACTAGCCAGCTTTTTAAAATAAGAACACAAATTCTTTTGCTACGCAATGACACTGCCATCTTGTGGCAATTTTCTAAACTATTGATTTAACAGAGATGACCGAATGGGATTTTAGGGGAAAACAAATACACTTTGGGAGTATTTAAACAAATTACATCTATTGAAAAAACTCATAGTGTGTGTTAAGAGTTAAATGTAAAAGTTTGAAATATTAAAAAAGGGGGATATTCACGTACAAATTGTCATGGCCTCATAAGAAAAATGCACAAAGGCAATAAAAATTGAATGATGCCCACACCTGCGCCAGAGTAACTTCATTCTCTATCTAAAAGAAGATGGAGAAACTGAGCTGTTTCTGTCTTTTTGTCTCCATCTGAGGAATAGATTAAATCATACTGAATGGCTGATACTCAGCCCTAATGGCGAACTGAATGATCAGTGCCTTTGCACTTTTAACACTATCTAGGCTCTACACTTTAGCCCTTTCTGGAATTTCTTCCATGCCTGAGGAGAATCCACTTTAAAAAGCACGGATGGTGGCAATGTCTGCCTTTGTGGTCCCTGCCTGTCACGTGTCCAGGAAGCCAGCTGGTGGGCAAGTTACTGCAGATCAGATGGCCCCTCTGTGAGGTTCCTAGGGTGTGACGCTGATTGCTATCTCATCTCACAGGCTTGACAGTCTTCCCCAGAAGTCTCCTTTGAGAAGACACAGGGGCTTGAGGGCATTTTCCCCTCGCTGTCAGAAACAATCACTGCAGCCCTATGCTGCAGGTCCATGGGTTTTCAGGAATTTGACAAACTACCCAGCTTCTGTAAATCTACTTTGCGCTTGAGAAATAGTAACGTGTGCTCTGTATGTGTGCAGCCTGGTACCAAATTTCATTTTAGAAAATCAAAATCAGTTTAGTATTTCTATTGAAGGAGAGAAATGAGAAAGATGCACACTGTCCTTATTCCTTCTTTATTTCTTCTCTAAGGCAACCACTCTGCCTCAGCTTTCCCCAGGCTGCAGCCATGGACAATTTTTCACAGGCTTTGCTCTTGCCTGCAGTCATGGGACGTCAGTACGGGGTACTGACTGGTTCACCTTTGGGTTTTCAGACAGCTTCCAATACTGCTTGTGTGGTTGCAGAGAAAGAAGTCTTTTGTTGGTGCCCTCTCATCTCTCCTTATTTATTTGTATTTGTTTTGCAACTGAAAATCTATTCCAACCTCTCAGTATCCTAAAATTTGGACCTACAGGCAGTAGAGGCGTGATCTGTCCAATCCCAAGACATAAGATTTCAGCAATGTTTCGGGAGGGAGTATTATTAGCGAGCCCCTCTCCAGGCTGCTATTGTTCACAAAGGAAGAAGCAGGTGTTAGATTTCCTTTCCGCTGCAGGTGAGGTGCCTCACCTGATACCCGGATCAGATCTGAAGGAGAAACAAAGTACCAGCACATGGAAGTGAGCATATGAAGAAGGAACACTGCGACCAGACCTTCAGTCTGAGTCGCCCTTTAACTTTACACAGGTGAAGTTTAAGTTTTTCCAATCTCTGAGCCCCATAAAGTCTCTTTACAAATCTATCATCTTATTTTCTTCAAATAAAAATAAAACAGAGATTAGAAAGATTATTTCAGCTTGCTAAGTTTTGGAGCTGCAATCAAGTAACTTAGCTACTGTAACAGACCCTAGGGACACAGCGTATCAGTATGTTTGGTGGACACAGTGACACCAGTTACTTATAGTGGACATGCTGGTGGCAAGAGGAGTAGTTACAAGCATAGAAAGTGAGTTTACTGGAAAGTGTTACTGTGGGGGAGTATCCACCTTGGAAGCCTTTCAGAGAACGCACGCTCCCTGAGAAGCTAATAAATAACAGCTGTACTTCTGTACATGGGAATGGGGAAACAATCAGGTAGACAGATTCTTCACACTCCCGCAGCGCACATGTTAGGGGGAGTGGGTAGACCATACGCACACGGGCAGGCATACACAGGGATGGTCATCACAATGACAAACCCCTTCCTTTATCACCTTGCTGTATGGCTTTTGAATTCTTTACATTGCCAAACCTCTATCCACGATCACAGCACAAACCCCGATTGTTAGGAACGTGGCATATCCACGTGGCAGGTCTGTCTGCTCCGTTTGTGCTGTGCCTTCCCACCAAACACTTGAAATGTGTTAAATAATCATTGCCATTCCACTGTGAGTGCATTTCTCTTTTATTTTAATCCTATTATAGAATTTTTTGATGGCAACCTGCTGTTAGAGTACATCTAACTATGTTAAAGCTCCCCAGGCCCTGAGCATGAAAGAACCTCTTCGGAACACACGCCAGGACAGGTCTACCTTGTTAGCATGGAAATGAAAATAAAAGGCTCTGCTCTGGGGCGAGGAGGAGGAGGAGGAGGAGGAGGAGGACGTGGCTCTAATACCAGCGCTCAGGAGGTGATCGCTCCTTGATCTCTTCTTCGAGCTTCGGGTGGTGGTGACTTGATGGTG